>OOFH01053122.1:0-10464 GCA_900323355.1 Merlangius merlangus | reverse complement strand
GCAAGGCATGCTAATGAGAATCCTAAATAAATGTAAATACGCCACACTCGCCACACGCAACCCGCGACAGCAACCCTCTTATAAATGTATATCTATATTGGTTTAATCTAGATTTTGTCCAATGTCTGCTTATTATGAAGTGCATGCATTGGATTTTTCTTACTCGTGCATTGAAACCCTTCCTGCCAATGTATGACAAACTAGTAATGTAATAATATGATGTTGTTGGTGTGATGGTCTACGGGTGCATGCAACAGTAGTATCCTTGGTAATGTGTAACCTAGCTTAGCCCCTTAGCATTGTTGGTGTCATGAAGCTGAGGTGAATTCAGCTTTTCTCCCAACACTCATTGAGCACTTGGAGCCCCTCCCCCCTCGCTCTTTGAGCACCTTCCCACTCTCTCTACGAGCCTCTCCCCCCTCTCTCTTTGAGCCCGTCCGCCCTCTCTCTCACCAAAGCAGGAGTTAACATAGAGCGCATTAATGAGATATGCTCAACACTGCATTCAAGCCTTACAACGTAGATTTACATAGAGCTTGAAACACAGCTGCACATCTCTGGTAATGAAATGATCAGAGAAAAAACTACATATGTTCATGAATGATTGTTAATTAAAAAAATATATAAAATAAATAAATTAAATTTAAGAAAATTAAGAAATTCTGTCGGCTTTCAGAACGTATGGGCATGGGACGCATGGGACATTCACCGATTCTATGACAAATAAGGCCGTGTTCACATCTAAGCGTTTTTTTAAATCTGCCAGCGCTTGTTTTACATTATATTCCTATGGAGCACAGCATTTCTGGAAAAAGTCACGGCCGTTTTTTTAAACGGCTCTCCCAGCGTTTTTTCCTGCCATACGGAGCGTTGAAAAAAGTTCAGCTTTCAGGAAGAAAGGGGCGACATCAGGCATCTTTTGGGCAACTGACCAATCACAAGCGTAACATTGACACTTCGACACGAAGGAAACTCTCAGCTGTCAAAACAAGAAACAATGGCAGCCAAATCACTCGGGAAAGTGCCGTTTGAGCGAATAATAGTTGTAATTACAGAACATGTTTAGATCTACGAAATGTCTAATGGGCTCTAGCCTGGATACGTAGTAGGCGAGTAACGTCGGGTCTAGAATGGGTTTGTTGCAAGGCGATAGAAAAAACGCTGCCGGCTTTTCTTTTTGTTGAAAAAACTGTCAACTTTTCCCTATTACAAAAAACGCTAGATGTGAACACGGCCTAAGACTTCAAAATGCAAAAATAAATCGCTAAAACATTATTTAATGTACGCATACACCAGTCCCCTTTCTAGCATTGTGAGCCCAGACAACAGTTTCACATAGCTAATTAAACAGTCTCACCCCCTCGCTGTACTGCAATTGTCAATGATCAAATCAGGGAAATGTGTACCAAAAAGACAAAGTTGCCTGTGTTTGAATCAAGCAGAGGAATGCATAAGGGGATCATGCTCCCTTGTGGCCGGTTGACCCCAGGTAAAAGGATAACCCTAAAGAACTCTAGGAATAGGCTGACTAGATAATACAACCAATAGAAAACAAAGCTTCAATCGTTAAAGTAAACATATGGATTTTTCCATCACAATATCACCAGAGTGAAATTATTACCAATGTTATGTATTACTTTTCACTCTGGACTAAGCTGCACAATTGATGGTCTGGCTATTAATGATGTTGATTGAGTATCTGTCAGTCCACATGTAAATTTGGCTGCACTTTAATGACATCAGTATCACTGTTCACTCGGTTAGGTCCAAGCCGTATAATTAACTGAAACTTGCCAATTCGCGACATTGATTAATCAAAACTAAATTAAGTGCAGCATAAGTTGGGAGATTATGTGATCATCTGACCGCAAGGGAGTCATTCTTTCATTGAGAAATACAGCCATTCACTTTTTGTCATACCCCGTCAGTTACGCCAGCTCCACGCAAACCAAACATCCAACCAACCGTAAAATTCTGATTTTTAAAGTAACACATTCATTTTACAGATTGCTGCATAGCTCAAGCTCACAAAACCCATAACCTCCCCATCTCCCCTGCTCGCCGGCTATGCGTTGCTCCACTTTGAATCAAGATAAAACTTTTTTGAAGTTATATATGTATGTTTCAAGAATGTATATACAAACCATGGTTACCAGCTTATAATAAATGTAGGTTTATTTTCATGCTAACCTAGTTTCTTTCCTGAAAATACTTTTCCGTTGCCATTTAGAGGACTTATGGTTAGGGGTTGTCATATAATGTGGCCCAGGAAGCCTTCAGAGATTGTACTGATTAAGAGCTATACAAACTAATTTATATGACTGCAATATCATGTTTCTGCAGTTCTTTTCTCCATATGGGAGGGTTATTTGTTGCACCTCCTTCCCGTTTGGCCCTGACTGCTCAGAACTTTACCCCCAAATGTGTTTCCCTGGCTACTAATAAATATTGTGGAACCTTGAATGAATGAAGGCTCAGTCGGGAAAACAAACTGCTTTTTGAGTTTCATTTGAACTGTTTTACCCTTTGCAGATTTTTAACTTGTTGCCAGTCCAGAGAGCAAGCATGTATCCATATGAAGTCAATGATCCTGAGGCTTGTTTGAGGGTGAGATCCAAAAGATCTATCCTGCCATACCCAGTCCATGATGACAGCAACGCGTACTCAGTATTTGAGGTGCTTGTTCATTGACATACATTTGAATTAAGAATGCAACTAAAATGTGGAAAAAATTCTAATAATTTGTATACATTATTTGTTCATCTAGGGAGTGGGGCTGAAGATGTTGACAAATTTGGTTCTCAAATCACCTTCCTGTGTCACGTACAATGGTGTAAACTACTACCATCAACGCATGGGTGAGACTTTTTATTGTCTGGGGAAGTACGTTGATGTCCAATAATCAGGATGCCTATAATTATTCAGGATTAACCCACACTCTGAACAGTACCCTCTTCAGGGTTCAGTTAACATTAAACCTTTTTACTTTGATTAGTAACTTATAGGTTGAACAGTTATCCAATGGCAGTTGCGATGAACAGAATGGATGCTCATGGAGGGTCTCACCCTCAACCTCCAATCATAGAGACTGTCCGCACCTTCTTCCCTGAAACATGGTTGTGGGACATAGTGGAAGTGGGGTGAGCAGTTTTTTTTACTTTCAGAATTCAACTTGCTTCGATTTCCGAGTTTTAAAGGTAATAGCTTAGAAACTGAGGGAGAGAGTGGTTTATTATGTCGATGTGAAACAAATTCTCTCTCTCTCTCTCTCTCTCTCTCTCTCTCTCTCTCTCTCTCTTGCTCTCTCTCTAGAAAGTCAGGTCTGAAGGAGGTGCCCGTCACCGTCCCTGACACCATCACAACCTGGGAGACTGAGGCTTTCTGCCTGTCAGAGCAGGGTTTTGCCCTGGCCCCACCTAAAGAGCTGGTCGTCTTCCAGCCCTTCTTCCTGGAGCTCAGCCTCCCCTACTCCATCATCCGAGGGGAGAACCTGGAGCTGAAGGCGACCATCTTCAACTACCAAAGCAGCTGTATAATGGTACAGCAACAACATTCCTTACTTTCATAGAATACCCTCTTATATGTCATTAATTGTACTGTAATGTCAACATTTACATGTAGACATGATTATATATCGATTTAGATTTATCAGCTAAAATCATATTGTTGAGGGTTTTATTTTTCTTTTACTTTCAGCTCTATTAAACTAAACCAAATTTGCTTAAAGGATTTGGCTGGTTTGGTAAGACCCCAGGTTCATTGTTCAAGCTATTAATCCTCCATGAGTTTTGTTAAACTCACCTCTTCTAGAAGCATTCTAAAAAAAGACAGTTGGCCATCAGCATCAATCATATGCGAAACGAGTGTTAAGCAACTCCCATTGCCATATCTTTGTCGTGTCCAACCCAGGCAAGCGCATACGGACTGCCCTGGCTAGATAACTTTCTCCAATGGCGCCCATAAACGAATCTACAAGTTATGATTCTGTGTTTACATGCCACTGCCCATGCTCACACAGATGGACAAAACAAAGCTACAGCTATGGGAGCTTTTAAATACTTGTTTAGGATATAATGGATATCAACTGATCAACTTTTGCAAGTGTCTACACAGGAGGTGAGTTAAACAAAAATCCTGATGATTGATTTACATCTCCACAAAGACAATGACCTGGGGTCTTAACAAACCAGCCACATCCTTTAAGCCATGCTTTCAATAACAGAGGGTTTGTGTTCTGGCAGGTGAGCATGAGCCCCTTAATCTCTTCAGACTACACTCTCACACCACTCGCCGGGGCCCAGCAAGCCTCCTGTCTATGTGCCAAGGGCCGCAGGACACACAGCTGGAAACTGACACCAACAGCCCTTGGTGAGGGTTGAAAACACAGTACTCCAGTAGACTGAAGACATTTCACAACAAATCATAGACATAGTAGGCCATTGAACCATGTGTTTTTATTGTGCTAAAGCCGTGATGTGTCCTTGTATCTGTAGGGCCTGTGAACGTGACCATGATTGCAGAGGCGGTGAGTTCCCACACCTCGTGTGACAACGAGATTGTGAACGTACCCGAGAGAGGCCGCATCGACATGGTCACGCGTTCTCTCATCGTGAAGGTGATGATTACACCACCCAAATGGTTTTGTAATCGGACAATCATTTTGAGCGTGTGTCTGTATAAATAATACATATAGATGAAATGTTTTCTTGTATCATTATTATTATTTATTTTATTTTTTTTAGGCTGAGGGAACCAAGCAGACTAAGACACACAACATCTTGCTCTGTCCAAAAGGTAAGCATGAACTCTTTTTTTTTAAATGATAATTCAAAATAGTTATCTCGCAATTTGCATGATCCCTATTTATATTTCTACATGTTCTTTTATATATTTAAATGATGGGTTTGGCCATTTGAGAGAGGTTTCACAAATATTTGCCATAGTGAAAAATATACATTGAATCACCCTTTTATTTTTACTCTTTATTTTTCAATTCTTCTAAAAACAAGAACAACACGGGGAGATACTACAACTAAAACCTTCAATATAATTTTTTACTCCTTTTTTCCTTTCTTAGACCATTAAACAGTTTGAGCCATCCTTTTTCTTTTATGCTATCCATTTTTCCCAACGGTATTCCAAGAACTCTGCTTTAGTCCCCAGGCAGTAGGTCAGCTTTTCCATATATTTATACTACAATGTCCGTCCGATGACCCGGTCCAGGAGGGTTACGTTTCAACGAGATCCTTGTGATGGCCTTTTTACCTGCAATTATCAAGATTTTAAAAAGAGTTGTCTTCTTTTCCAATTATACCGCCCAGGTTCAAAGCAAGGTGCATGTCCGGGGTTCACTGGGAATCTATCTTATAACTTTAATATCTCCTCCAGAATCTGAATAACACTAATCCAAAATGTTTGAACTTTTGTTTGAACTGTGAGTAATTGCTGTTTAAGTGTTCACATTGTCTCCAACAGTACTGCTGTCTATCCAATTGTTTATTGTTCAGGTGTAATGAAAAAACTGATACCTTTTTCCACCCGAATTCCCTCCATCTGTTGGAGCTAGTCGAAGTGTGTTGGGTTTTCAGTATGCCAATCACTCACTGATAGTACAGTGTTCAATTCCAATTCCTACTTTGTTTTTACATATAGTGTACTTCTCTCATTTCTTTTTTGTAAACCCCTGTACAGTTTAGAAATAATTTGAGGGTGTTTGTTTATATTAACCTGTCAGCACTCCAATTTCTTCATTACCATCTACGATAAATTCTGTGTCAAATTCTCGATTGTAAGTACTTGAAAATATCCTAGTTTTCTAAGTTAAACTAAAATAAATCAGTTTCTCCAGATCCAAAATGGGAAGTGGAAATGGAAGGCCAAATCAAAAGTTTACTGTCTCCAGCAAGTTTATATATTATATTTGACAACCACATTCCCTAATTGGAGTGTCTTGAATCCTTTTTTCAGCCCAAATAAACCAAGATATCAGTTCATCCCAAGCTGTAAATTGGGAATCAGGGACACTAACTGGAAGCGATAACAATAAGTACAACAACTTCGGCATTAAATTAATTTAACACAATCCACTCTGTCCCTCTGGCTGTTTCTCTCTCTGTCTCTGTATGTGTTCTTGTTCCTCACTCTGGAATTTTTCTCTCTGTGTCATAGCCCTCACTTTCATCACATGCCCTCTCCCACACCTCCTCTGACTCCTCTGGCTCTCTCTCTTCCTGCTTCTCAGCTTTCTCAATACCTTGACTTGTTTCTCTCATTGCCGTTTCTCTCCCTTTTTTGTTTACCGTGGCAAAAAAGGATGCTATGTCCCATCCTCGTTTCATGATGATAAAAAAAACATAGGGGCATGCATAACATTTCGTTGCCTAACCATCTCTCCCTACTTAACATACAACTTTGTTCATGTGTATTTGTCATCGCAATGCAACAGCCAAAACAGATTAAGTTACGTGGTTCACATCACAAAATTGTGTAGCCTAGACCTATCAAGGATACGGACATTGGGTAATTGTTTCGATGAGTTTGCTTAGATTTGATTAAATTTCTAAATATACCGAGACTAGACATTACCAACTTAATTTCATTATCAATGTGAGGAACTACAGTAACACGGTTATTTGCAAGAACAATAAGTTACTTACGAGATTAAATAGTTTTGCTAACTGCTTAGAAATCCTAGCTCCTTTCTCCAAGAGTAGTTGCTGAGCTCTCATTCACTGAGCAGCAGCACCAATGTTTGGGTGCGCCGCTCTAATTTAACAGTGTACAACGTTGCTGTAACGGGTCGGGAGAGGACCCAAATGCAGCAGACGTAGGCAGGCAGACAATCGGTATTGACTTTTATTTAACACATTCCTTATGGACAGTTTGAAGATATCACAGTGGGGTAAACTTGCGGAGGACATGCCGTGGGAGCCGACAGGTGATGGAACTGAGCAGACGGAAGACAGGCAGGGCGCAGGCAGAATCCGTTGTCAGGGGCGGAAGGCAGGGTCAATCACTGGGACAGAGACAGGGCAGGCAGGTCGGGGACAGGCAGGGTCGATAATCTGTTGTCGGGGGCGGAAGGCAGGATCGATCAACGGGACAGAGCAGGCAGCTCGGGGACAGGCATGGTCGATACCGGGCAATCAGACCGGAAAACGCTGGAGACTAGCACATAAGACAATCCGGGGGGGGGGGGCACAGGGACATTTCTACAGAGGCATGGGCCCCCCGTAGGCCTCCGTGTAGAACCGCCGCTGTTGGAGCTCAAGCAGCATCCCCAGCGGGTCCCTTTAAACAGCTTTAAAGGTTGTATCAGCGAACTGTTTGAAGCGAGATCCTCAACAAACAGAGCCAGCTCGCCCCTCCCTTCCATGTTTCGTGCATCCAGTAAAAACTATCATGAACGCAGCGCAAAATCCCAAAACACCCACCCTTGTTGGTGATTGGTTGGAATACTATTTATTTTGGTTTTGAGTGGTTGGTAGTACCATTTGTTTTTGTTTACAATCTCGGAGCATAGGCTGCTTACAGAGACGCGTTTTTTTGACGGCCTGCTTATGGGGGGGGCAGCTGTCTGATCGTGAGGAAAGATCAGATGAATGTGATCATTTGTGTTTCGGCCCAGAATCGCTGATGCAACCTTTAAGCTGTAAGTCAAATGGCCATTGATCTTAATTCTGGCTGATTATTATAAAGGGATTGTATGCAAATGTAAACATTTGCATTGAAGCCCGGCATCTCAAGCACGCTGTACAAAAAAGGCCAGCCAACCCGGTCAAAAGCCTTTTTCAGCGTTGAAACTAACCAAACCTGGGACCAGTTTCCGGAAAATCATTGTTAGTTCATGAAGTTCCTCGTACGAGCATCTTACAGTTTTCAGACCGTTTCCTGAAGGCATCGTTTACGTAACGAACGTTGTGAGAACAAACATCGCTAACGAGGGCTCCAGGGGTACTCATAGGGTGCTAAGAGCATCGTTACTATAGCCTCAGTGGAGTCACCAGCTGGACATTCCGTGGTATTGGATGTGTTTTATTAAAACACATCCAATACCATGGAATGTCCAGCTGGCACAATTTTGCAATACCCCAAAAACAGTAGTTACCGCCGATATATTACTCATAGACTACTGTTAGATTTAAACAGCAAAGACAGAGACATGTTATAAGTGAAGAACAACATAATTTATTGCAGCAATTTGAAATTCCAAAAATATATGCACAGCCAAAATGTGCAGATTAAACGTCACGTTACAAGGCAACCCTGTCACAAGGGCATACAATAAAATCAAATGATTGCATTGCTCTTGTGTGGGAGGTCGCTTTTGAGCTGCACTTGCTTCCTCCCTTTGATTTTAATTCAACCATCGTGGATAAAATGTCCTCATATTGATCAATGACAGAAGACATACTGTACATGAATCATGCCAGCAGCAGGTGTTGGAGAATTTCTGCAGGCATTTTTTGTTGCAATTGTTTGCCATAAAGCACTGTAGGCACTTTGGTGAGGCTGTGATGAAGTTCAATATTTCTTCTTCAGTATTTTGTGTCTAGACAGTTATGAACATCCCTGACCTTAGTGGAGTGCACAATCGCCAAGTTGAGAGCGTAGTGGCTGCAGTGAACGTAGGCTGCTGCGGGAAACTGTGCATTGTGTTCCTGAACACTGCTCGCTTTCCCGCTTACATTGCCCGCACCGTCCTACCCCTGCCCAACAATGTGGACAGGATCTAAAGGATCTGTATATTTTTTTGCTGGCGCAAAATATTAGCCTGCCTATTGCCAGACCAAACTCAATCCTAGATTGCACGTTGGTCTGGGGAAGCTGCTGTCATTTTCTGCAGCACAAGATGCGTGATGGGCCTAGTTAGAATGACTCTGCACGTAATTGGCTGCTTGCCGTTGCTTCCCTGTCGTCATTGTTTTAAACCAGCCAATAGCGTGCCAGGGGGAAAAGCCAGCTTGGTGATTGGCTCCCGCAAAAACTTATCGAATCTAGAAAGAAATGTATTGCTCTTCTCCAGACCCTTCTGCAGGGCGAACTCAAATCACTAGCAGAATGGGCGGGGCTACCCGATCTAATAAAATATAGTATCATCCAACAACATTTCTGCATCACCCCCTCCTACAGAGCCCATTTCAGCACTGTGTCAGTAGACAGTTACAAGCCTACGAACGTCGTTAGAGCAGTGCACTGTTAAGAGGAGTTTTGGGAAACGCTCAGGCATTTTTTACGAAGGTTTGAAAGATCGTTTGTGAGAATGATCATACGAGCGTGGATCCATCCAGTGGTGTATTCTACGTCATACGCAGGTATAAGCCGTATACCCACTAGGAACGCTCCAATATTTGCGTATACCGACTTAAAAATGTGCACGGATACGTATCAATCATTTTGTGACAGAACTTTCATTTCAGTGTTTATTTATCGCAAAACACTCAGAACAAAATAATGCTGTTCTTAGCCAGGGCCCCGTTTCCCGATATCGATGGATCTTCGCTCGTACGATCATTCTCTCGATAGATCTTGCGAATCATCGATAATTTCTCTGGTGCGTTTCCCGAAACTCCTCTAAACATGAACGCGCATTTGCTGCACTCATGACGTTCGTAGGAATGTACCTGTCCACTGACATGGTGCTGAAACGGGCTATGACGCCGGGGAAGACGCAGGAATGTCGCAGGAAAATGGGGTTAAAAAGGGTTAAAATATCTCCCCATCACGGCCAACCGCAGAGTAGCCTACGAAAAGAATAGAGTGCAATAATATGAATGCTAAAGATATTAAAACACAATTGATTAGACCTAGGCCGAGACCATCAGTCCTTATCCTGAAGTAACGCACTGTGCATAGCCTACATTTATTCAAGGCATTTCCCCCCCTGAAATAATTCCATATTACAATAATCAAAAATAGCTTGTGTGACAATACATTTATAGGACGTAAATATGGGCAATTATAACACGGCTCTTCTCAATGCCGTAGAACGCTCCGTTCACTTGCATGGACCCTTCGCAACAACGCCTGCTTCTTCGGTTGATAAGCGACGTCAACGTCTTTGGCTAACTATTTCTCTGCTGATCATCACTAGGCCTATGGTAACAAATAAATTGTAAAAAGACTTTCATGGGAGCCAGACCTCTCTCTATCGGAACTCAGCTTATAGCCCCCTCACCTCGAACCCTGGCTATAGGGTGTCTTTTTACACCGCCGAGCCGGTTCGGTCGCAGCTTAGCACGCCCGGCGATTTCACCTTCTTATCTTAAGTTTCCTGTGTAAAACCGAGGGGGTCAAACCCCCCGTTCGTCACGGCGCAGGGTTTCTTGGTTCACTGGGGAAGGCGGTTCACTGTGTGACATCTTTAGAATAATTTGTATTATTGCATACTCCCGAATGTTTTCATTTTTTTATGAATGAAGACACCCGCATGCAATAATGAGTTCACTCTGAGTGTAGACTACA
>OOFH01053118.1:0-12509 GCA_900323355.1 Merlangius merlangus | reverse complement strand
GAGAACGGCCGACGAGGCCCGCATGAGGGGGTCTTGTTTGGGAACAGTATAAATATGCCATTACATGGTTTGTATTGCAGGGAGGGATTTGCAGTGTTTAACTAGCACTGTTAAATTCACTGTGGACCAGCATACAATGATTTTAGAGGCACTAAGGCTGATAGAGTCTATAAGCGAACAGAGCCAGGGAAAGGCCGAGCCCTCTGAATCACAAACAAAACAACAACAATCACTTTTTATATGATGTGATTGTATTTACCTGTATGTCAATTATGGCACCCATTGCACTCCTGACCATCCCTGGAAGAAGGGATCCCCTACAATGCGTTTCTTCTCAAGATTTCTTCCTTGCTAATTTCAAGGGAGTTTTTTCTTGCCCGTGTGGGGGCTTGGGTAAAGGGGGGTGTCATACTGACCTGTTAAGCCCTTTGAGACTGTAATGGTGATTAAGGGCTATATAAATAAAATTGAATTGAATTGAATTGAACAACCTCAACTGAGGCCTATGGCTTCATGCATCCAACGCCGTTTTGTGACTTCTCTCTTTTTTTTTTTTAAATGAAAGCCATGTGCATATTTGTTATGCAAAGTGTTAATCTAACATAATATCCCTAATGGAATGCGTCCTGTTTTAAATTGGTGTCGCTGAGCGGTGCGATGATTTACTCAACGTAATGTCCTCTTGCACGTTGCGGTCACCGGAGAATTATGTAATTGGAGGTGCTCTCTATGTATAAATATCAACTGTTGGAGCGAATAACATAGACAACCTGTCACATGTGAATGATGTGGGCCAACCACTTGACAGGGCGCGCCTACCCTGTTCCAAACCTCAATATCAATTAGTGCATGATAATTCCGCGCTCTCATCTCCCCCCCTTTGATTTACACTAATCCAGGTGCATCTCGGGTGGAAGTTAAGCTGGATCGCATTAAAGTGATGCATATTAATGCCCATTTCATACTCAAAAGAGTTATTTTAGTCTTTTTCAAGGTCATCGCTCCGTTCAGTAAGAGCTTGTTATCTCCCTATGGGATAAATAGCAAAGGTTGCTTGAAAGTAGATTACTTTTTTTAAAGGAGTTGGGGCAAGGGTTAAAATACATAAGAAGCAGAAACTGCTTTTTAAATGATGAGATCATGGCACCCACAATTAAGCATTTTTCGATTGCCAGTTTAAAAGAAGGAAGGGTGAGGTTTACTCAAAGCCCGTCTGGGTCTGTTGCTATACAGGCCCTAACATTTTAAACACATTTTCAACCATATGCTGAGGTCATAAAAAACAACGAATCGTCGGGGATGAAGGACATACATTATATACATCCACTTTGTGAAGTACACCAAGAAGATGATGGTATAGAACCTTTTTCTTTGGGTGTACATTATTAAATCTCATTAATATGATGCATGCTTTATGCTGCATGAGGCCCTACACGTTTTTCAACAGACACATACATGTATCACATGTCAGAATAAGTTAACTTTTACAAAATATGGTTCATGTAAAATAAACTCTGTGGGCACCGATTGACAAGCATCAAATCCACCGTAGGATAAAAGGAATTTCATGCTGGGTGCATCGTGAATTATGGCCATGCATTGATCTCATGCCCGGAAACTCTTCAAAGATCTTAAACCATGCATCTTTTAGACAGACATTGATTATCTCACAGGGTTAACATACATTTCACTTTGTATTGACTTGAAGTGTTTACGTGCTCTGTGAGCAATACAGGAACGATGACTTACATTTAAGCTCTTGCTTGGTTTCTGCAAACCTTGTTAGATAACATACCTAACTTCAAATTGCATTTGAAGAGATGCATAATAACTGCTCTGACTTATTTATTGTGAAGAGCAAGCGTTCTACTATTCTCACAAATGCAGAAGGCACCGGTTGATAAACTATGATCTTGACATTGATGGTGACACGTAAAAACAAAAACCTGCATACACTGAGACCCATAACTACACCTAACTACATTCACCTATAACTAACGATTTTATTTTGCAGCCAATGCTTAAAAATGAAAATAAAATACTGACATTAAAATGTTGATGGGTTAACAACAGGGGACTAGCATCACCACCGATTGGCCATCGGGTGAAATGTTCCTGGTGATACAAAATATAATGTGGTCGACAATGTTTAAATAAGTTAGGGCTGGTGCAACACACAATCTACTTACAATACTGTTTGTGGATATAACTGTCAAAAGCAGGCCTTGCGGTTTAAAAGAGACTTGTTAAGTCTGTCATGCGGTATGCATTATTCAGTTGAATTCAAGTCCCTAGGTAATTTTCCGGTTTATTATTTAATCATGTTGCCGAGAAAATACACTTCTCAATCACATTTGGTGAAATACAGTCGGGGGAGAGAGAGAGTGTGTTTTTGTGGTTAATAACAACAGTGTTGTAACTGCGTCTGTGTGGGTGGAGCTCTACAGAAACTAGTCCCCAACGTCCAGGTGTGAAATATAAAAACAACTGTCCAAACACGCTTCCAAAAACCCAGAAGGTCCAACGGCCTTAGTGTACAGGAGGTCATGTTTGAGGAGGAAAGGGGTCAAAGCAGGTCAAGTGTATTTGTACAGACCATCATCACTGCTACAGTCTCAAAGGGCCTTACGGGGCCAATGTTTGCAGGCACCCTCTAACCTTATTCACCCTTGAACCAAGGGTAGGAATCTATCCCCAATGCCTGGTCCGAATAGGAAAGAAATCTTGAGTTGTAACAGAAAGAGATCCCTCCTTGCTGGGATTGCTGGGAGTTGTAGTGCAATGGGTGCTGATGGCTGGGCTGACTGAGATAGCTTCCATAATACAATGGGAAACTTTGCAGAATCGAGACAAAAGCACAAATGAAGGTTAAAAGCGAAGGCGGAAATGAGGGCCATATAACATTAGAAAGGATTTACTGCAGAATTAAGATCAGTCATTAAATTAATAAAGAACAGAGGAGCGTGAATTTCCGTTCGCAATCAGGTCTCCCAGGGAGACATAATGGTCGATTAATAGCGAGTTGACGACGCAATCATAGGGTCAGATTAAGGTTGCCACATAACATGCAATTAGTTGAAGAGAAATCCGAAGCATTGGAGTTGTACCCTGATCGCATTGTTGAAAAGAAATGCAATGGATCTCGAGATGGGGAAAAGTCTAATTTGGAAAAAAGAAACAAAAGGAAGAAAAATAAGATTCACTCCCAGAGAAATGTCTCTCAACTCTGCTCATTTGGGGGTTCACGACAGTCGCCCAGCAGAGAAGGACTGCTGGGAGGACACACAATTAGGAAGGAGAGACGAATGGTACAGACAGTCAGACCCACTGCCTGGGTGGTGAAGGAGTAGCTCTTAAACTCCATCGCCATGCACACAATATACACCACATGCATCACCCACTGGAGCCATGGGAATGCACCCGGGGTGCATTTGCGTTGATGCATTCTGTCATTCATGTTTCCTGTCTGTATGTGGGTGTGTGTGTATAATACATAATACATTTCCCATCTTTGATTAACCTGCAAAGCCTTTTTATCTATATAGTATATACATATATACTTTATGCCAGGATGTCAGGAGCCAGACGGAAGACAAATAAAAAGTGCTTGATGGCAATTCTTGCCTTGAGGAGCATCTGAACACAAAGGGTGATGACAGCGTTCCAATAGTTTGGCTCGAATTCCCAAACGGCCCAATTTGTCATTATTGCGGTGGGAATGGGGTGTTGCTGGAGGTCACGCCCAGTGTGTGTGGAAGACACCAGGGTATCCACCGCAGTCACACGGCCGACGGCGCTGGCCGTAAGACAGACCGCCTTCTCCGCAACACCGATTACCAAGATGGATTAGCAATAATGTATCAAGGGATAGGCTAACAAAGGGATCAAAATAACATCCTTTGCAAGGACAATGTGAAATCCATATGGACTTAAAGGAAAACCAGCTTGGATGTGGGCGTAATCAACCAACGAGAGACATGGTTACAGATTAAAACCTGATCTTCATCAAGGCGAAATGCTCCAGTTTCTCATGTCATCCCTTATCCTCGCAAGAGGCAGTGACTCCCTACCTCACTGGCATCATTAAATATATATATAGGCTACGCAGAATAAGATTAGAAAAAGGTGTGTAGGCTACCCTAAAAGACATTACACATCAAATGTGTAATCAGCGTCCTAAGCAGCCGTTGGATGATAGATCACTAGTGATGCCTTGACATTATGCAGTGTGTCCCTTTCTCCTTCCTCTCATAGTGGTTGATTGTCCATCAATTGTCCATTTGTATTCAAAATTGATAACACTAGACAGTCAGCAACCGCAGAGAACAAATGGCTCCGAAACAATGACTCTCTTGGTTGCTATACGTGTAATGACTTTTAATGTGTTATCGACCAAGGAATGACAATTATAGTGAAAACAAGAATAAAGAGGAAATGCTCAAGGTGAAGGCTTAGCCTACTGGATATAGCATCTCGATGATGCAGTCATCTTAGTATCCCCTTAGAAATAACACTAGGAAATCTCTCAAAGGGACGAGTTGGCATAAAGGTCAGCTTTGGAGGTTATATCGGCCCACCTGTGAAGTCCATTTTTTTTTGCCGAGGTAAGTCTGTCATCAGCAGGAACTTTGCAGAGACAACTTAACTTGCCAAGGGTCGTCCTGAAGCCAACTATAAACAAGCCATGACGCTTGGATTCACCAGCCCCTTTAAAACAGCGCACACTGAATATGGAATACATCAAAAACGTAGCAGGATATTGCCAGACATAAAACGCTCCTTGTGCCAAAGCGGCTAGAGAGAGATCCCAAACGGTTATCCTGCTGGGGGTGAGAGACCAAGGACGACGGACCAGCACGTTGTCTTGTGCGCACACCCTAAACGCAACTACACGCCAAAAACCCAACAAATCCCAGATCTCGAAAAGCCCAAACTCTGTGCTTTCATGTGGGCTTGCTTCCCCCTTCTCTCCCTCGGTGAGCGAGGGTCCACTTCTAGGCGGAGGTAAACACTTTACAATCGAATAACGAACGGGCTATAATACACGAGGAGGGGTGAGGGAGGTATGTGGCGGTGCCAGACGCAGCGAGAAAACGTAGCCTACGTACGTGCTTTATCCGAGTGGCGGTGTGTGTGTGTGTGTGTGACGTGATATTGCAGCCTACTCCTCCTGGAGCTCTGCGAGGGGAGCAAAGCGTGTCTATTTCGCTCTGTTCTCTTACTCAGTGTTCCCAACGTCTCACATCCACCCACACTACCGTTTTTTTTGGAGGGGCGACTTTTTTAGGGGTGCTGACTGTCTCGTGTGTGCGCTAGCCTAGGATCTCTGGAGAACATATGACAGAGGGAACAAACTGTGGAGTATAGTCTGTCGAATTGATTTGAGTTGGTTCCTTGTAGATCGCCTTTCTACCCTACCATCGCTCAAGAATCTCGCCCTCCGTCGATAGCTGTCGTATGTTGCGCTCGCCGTTCTCTCAGCAGCAGCAGGTCAGTGTTGGATGGAGAAGGCAGAAGGGGGAATGAGCCAGACCGGAGCCTAACGCATTTTTCATCCATTGACCGTCTTGTTGCGCTGGACTTCTTTTGTTGGGAATGGGGAGTATTGATTCACTGGAAGGCTGCAGAATTTATCTATAAAGGATGTGGCCAAGTATGTTGGAAAAATAGCCATAGCTTCCGCAGTGTAAGGTAAGATGATTTTTTTGTGATTATGAATATGATTATTATGATTCAGTGTATTATGAATGTGTCAGCTTTTAACTGCAATGCACAATCCTGTATTATCAATCAGTATTGTGGAACCAAATGTAAGATTTGCAAAGCAAACAAGTGAAAGGGTCGTCGATAGCCGACCGTGATGCATCGGTAAAGTTTTCCTTTCTCGTGATAAACGTCTGCCCTGTGCATACAAAGAATGCTTCTGAGGCGTCGGGTTAGGATGAATCCAGGTTATTTAACACTCCGTTTTACGAGCCCAGCTCGCTCGTGGAGACGGACGCCTGAAATCGCACCGATGTTTGGTACATCTCCATTTTTAACGCATCTTCAAATGGAAAATGTCCTACCCGCCTTGGAAAACACGCTCTTTTGAAGTCTGCATCTCTAAAATGCCGATTTTTGTCTGAGCTAAGGATCAAGCGGGGCGATGTTGAATCATACGAATGCCTTCCCCGACCGAAATCAGATTTCCCTCAAAACTATTCACGTAACAATAATTCCATTGTAATATAGTGCGCCTCGTCATGATTATAGTTTAGAAGCCTAAATTGTATGATTATAGACAGTATGGTTAGATGCATCTATATTCTACTTAGTGTTTCAACGCCTACACACACACACACGCACGCACACACACACAGGGTGACCACTGTTGTCTGTTTTGGTGGGATGTCCCTGTGCATCATTAGTCTTTGTTCCTGGCTTGGCAGCCGTGGCTGTTGGCCTCGGGTGATCTGAGTAACGTACACTGAGAACATCTACTCCACTCTCGGGCTGATAGCTGTTGGTTGTTAACATAACATGTCTAACAAAGTTTTTGTAGTAAATGTTCCACTTTCTGTTCTTTCCCCAGGACTTGAAGAAGCCGTTTGATAAAGCGTGGAAGGACTACGAAACCAAAGTGTAAGGATCCTGAGGGTATTGAACAAGGGGGTTTGTTTTTGCTTTGACTACGAAGTCTTTCAGATGACTAGTGGAGGTAATACATGAAGAGGTTCCAACTGTAGACACGCCCGTGTGTGTTCTTATAACACTCTTATCTTTATGTCATATTTATATTTCTTATATATGTTACAAGCTGCAAAGGACATTCCTTACGGAAAGGGTAATTCCTCTCCTCCTCCAAACCGATCTGAGCGGACAGCTCCGGCTCTGTCCCAGAATCAAACATTTTCCACGGGATGCTGTGTGGCTCGTCCCGGCTTGACCCCCCCTCCCCCCGCCCCCTTTCACAATTGGACTCTGATGGTCTTTCTGCGATCAATGGAGCCCAATTGTCTGGCTGATTGATAGAACCTCCTCCTCTTCGCTGTGACGCGTCAGCCTCTCCTCCATCCTGAAGACCGTCTTCAGTAAACACTCCTCGGATCTCTCTGCTGCTGGCGGTCGACATGTGAGGCGGTCGACGGGACATGACAGACGTACTGACGCGGTGTCAACACTGCAGTTAAATATGTCAAAGTCAGTGTCGCGGACGGATTTAAAGTGTCAGAGAACTAATGGACAAAAGTGAACAGCTCCGTTTCAAGGCAAAATGAGCTGGCCTGCGCCTCCTTTAGGTAAACTAGTACAGCACAGCTACGTGGTGGAGGGTTGTTGTTGAGTCGCCTGGCCGCACAAGGCCCGCATTACTGCTGCTACATGAATCTAGTTTACCAAAACGCCTAGTCCAAGGTTTATGACACAGAAGCGAGGGCGGAGACGTCAGAAGCTTGAGTTCAGTTGTCTTCTCTCCAGCGTGCTGAGGCTTCGTAAATCACAACGAAGGGGATATGAACAGGAGGCTGGTCGTCACGGTGATGATGATGATTAATGATTCATTAATGAAACGCCAGATTGCAATCAGTGTTTGTAACAGCTGACTGCACATGCCGTCACGCTGCCTTGGCTGAGCCTGACAGCGCCTCAGCCTTCGTTTCGGTGTCGTCTTGCTTTCCAGCAAAAGTCAAGATGACACCAATCCGACTGATTCGCTTTCTTTTCTTCTGCCTGAAGAAGTCACAGGTTGGAGACTTGGTGCTTTCTCTTGGCAAGGGAACTAAAGTATCAAACGCATGAATAAGACCCGGTGACACAAACAAACCCCAACCTTACGGAAAACCTTTCTTCAGAGGGTAGAGACCGCCGAAGCCTTGAGGGGAGATGACCTTTATGCAAAGAACCCGCAGCATATTCAAAAGAAGCTCTCCTGCATGGAACGGACATGCCCCGTTTGATTTAACCTTCAGTCTGACTTTACTTCTGTGGTCCGGCCTGCGGAGTCTCTCCGTTGGACTCTCTGCCTCTCTCTCGATCTTTCTCTCAGGCCTCTCTGTCTGACTCTCTCTTGTCTGACTCCCTCTTCACCTCCTGTCTCTCTGTCTGACTCTCTCTCTCACCTCCTGTCTCTCTCTCTGTCTCTCTGTCTGACTCCCTGTCTCACCATCTTTCTCAGCACCAAGATCGAGAAGGAGAAGAAGGAGCATGCCCGGCAGCACGGTATGATCCGCACGGAAATCAGCGGTGCCGAGATCGCAGAGGAGATGGAGAAGGAGCGGAGGTTCTTCCAGCTGCAGATGTGTGAGGTCTGTAGAGAGAACGTCTCCTGGGGGCACTGGAGGGGCCGGTCGTAACGATGAAGTGGTGTCTCGACGACGGGCCCCGGTTGTCTCTGAATGTATGCGTCTGTCTGTGTCCATGTGAACAGTATCTGCTCAAAGTCAACGAGATCAAGATCAAGAAGGGAGTGGACCTGCTGCAGAACCTCATCAAGTACTTCCACGCCCAGTGCAAGTAAGACACGTCTGTCTCTGTCGGCCTCTGATTTGTCAGGCTCCTTGGTGCGGGAGGTGACCAGTTGCTCATGACTAACGGTTTAGTGTTTATTTACTTGAGTTTTAATGCATAAATTTCCCTTCAGCGCAGAGATGTTACTGTTGGAACATGAAACTGGACGGACCAGTTGATAAATTGGCCACAGGATATGACTCATTACATCATAGTGTGCGCAAAGCAAAACTCGTCTTCCCTCTACTTTAGTTGTAAATATCACAGCCAAGAGAGGGTTTTCTGAGAACTGTCTCAGCAATGTACTTTTGACCTGCGACGGGAAGATGAGGTGCACACAAAGCATGGTGTTCTCTCACATTCTTGACCCCCACTGACCTGACGCCTCTCCTCAGTTTCTTCCAGGACGGACTGAAGGCTGTGGACAACCTGAAGCCTTCCATTGAGAAGCTGGCCACCGACCTGCACACGGTACGCCTCAGAGAGACGTTGTGTCTATCCGAGATACAGATCTAGATTTAGAATTATAGATCTGTATCTATCCATGAGTTTCAAATGTAGTCCTACAACCTGCCATGTTGAGGACCCACAGGTGTTTCAAACTAATTAATTGGTCCTACGCCAATCAGAAACACAACTCAAATTGAAACACCTGTGTTGGTCCTCAACATGGCCGGTGTAGGACTACATTTGAAACTCATGAACAGATGTAGTTATGATTGTTCTAGGATATATTTAGTTATAGATCAAAATGTAGATCTAGATCTACATATCTATGCATAGATCTATATTTCTTTATTAATTGTACGATTGACACCAGATAAAGCAGGTGCAGGACGAGGAGAGGAAGCAGCTCACTCAGCTACGAGAAGTCCTGAAGACGGCTCTGCAGGTGGAGCAGAAGGAGGTAGCACACACACACACGCACACGCACACGCGCACACAATGTTACTGGTGGAGCTGGGGTTGGCCCCACCTCCAGTTAGCCAAGAACAGAGATCTGCAGAAACAGCTTAAAGACCATCAACTGTCCCTGTTCTCTTCATATTAACTTCACCATATGAACGTGTTTACTGGTGTTTAAGGACACCATTTTAACAGTTGCCAGCTACTGTTGCACAAAGTCTCTTGTGAAGAATGCTCTTTTCATTCTTTCTCTCTTTTCTCTTCCTGTCTTGTTCACTGCTTCCAACTTTTGTGAACCAAGTCTAGGAGAGTAAGTAGATTTCTTCAGATTAAACCTTCATTCGTGTAGAAACTTTTATTTTTCCTACTAATAGGCCCGCTCATCCTAATTTTCCTGATGTTTGTCTTCATAGTGGTTTCTGTACAGTTTGTTCTTTTTATAAAACTGTAAATCAAACACCAGTCGGTTTGTAGGGTTTTCCGTTCTTTACTTTGTTACATTCTGTCTTGTTTTTGACCTTTTTGTTGACCTCTAACCGGCTCCGCCCTGAAAGGTGACCTGTGACTTGTCCTCTCCCCCTGAAGGACTCTCAGGTGCGTCAGAGCGCCACCTACAGCCTCCACCAGCCGCAGGGCAACAAGGAGCACGGCACGGACCGCAGCGGACACCTGTACAAGAAGAGTGACGGGTGAGTCTGACCCCTGACCCCCAGCTGGTGGGGCGTGGCTACGCTCCGTCAGCAGGGTTACCGTGTGACCGTGTCGTTCAAGCACAGGTTACACAATGCACCCTCTCCACAGAGGTGTCACCAGAGGGTCTGCTGTGATGCACCCGGTCACATGGTCCACGGTCAGTGTGGGTTGGGCAGTAGCTAGAGCCTGACCAGGTGATTTGATTGGACAGGCATTCCATGCATGCTGAACTAGTTTGTGGGACTTTTCACTGCACATGTATCACTCCGCCTCACAAGTGTTCCTGATGGCCGTTAATTAGGTAAACAGTCGTCGTCAGCTGTTGGCTCATCAGAATCGTATGCCAACGAAGTTTTGCTAACTCGTCGTCGCACACTAAATAAAACCAGTTAAAGCCAGTTGTTAGAGTAGCGGGCCTGTGGTGACGTGTAGACCCGCACAACGCAGCCAAACAGTGTGAAGGGAAAGTTTGTTTGTGTTGCTTGGCAACAGGCCAGTCCATTTGCAGAACTCTGTGTTCGCTGAGCCAAATCCATGATTAATCAAGCAAACAAATCATAAGCGGCCCCCACTTATTGCTGTTCACTAATAAATGCTGCTTGTTGAACGGGTGTATGAAAGCAGTATCATGCTGTAGCGTGGGCGCTCTGCTGAATGTCAGCTCCCTCATGGGTGACTTCACCTAGAGGAGTCATCTCAGTGTTCACCTCGAGGAGTCATCTCACAGATTTGTCACACAAATTGAAGGTAGGAACCGTAGCAAAAAACGGGTTTAGCTCATAACACGAGGTCTGTGTGCGATTGAAGTTATGGCAGTGCACCAGTACAGACTAGTACATTGACCGTGTTGGACAGACGTATAAAACCAACCCAAGTTAACTTAACCTACTGCTGACCATCTGTTAGAAGGGTTGGATTTTGTCCCGACCTGATCTGCAGTTTGTTGGAGAGGGCTACAGCCCAGCCTTAATCACCCGCTTCTGTCTGGTGACTTCATACGTCCCTCACTACCGTTCACCTCAGGCAGTGTGGACCCTTATCACAGAACAGCTCATAACACTGATCCTGGATCTGCTGTCTTTCTGCGTCAGGGAGCGGATGTACACTAAACGAATGAAACATCAGCGCTGAGGACGGACCATGTGCCCTGGTAAATAAGGGAGCAGACCCTTTAAGGTTGTATCAGCGATGCTAGGCCAAAACATAAATGATCACATTCATCTGATCTTTCCTCACGGCCCGCTAGCTGCCGTCTGAAAAACCGCTTCTCTGTAGGCAGCCATTGTTCCGTGATTGTACACAAAAACAAATGGTAATACCAAATACAAAATAAATAGTATTCCAACCATCAACGGCAAGGGGGTGGGTGTTTTGGTGGATTTGTGCAGCGTTCATGATAGTTTTTACTGGATGCACGAAACACGGGAGGGAGGGGTGAGCTGGCTGTGTTTAGTTTGGGATCTCGCTTCAAATACCAACAGAAGTGACGTCACCAAACATCGCTGATACCCCCTTTCAATTGGCGCTATGAGTGAAACCTGTGTCCTACCATTAAGTAGAGACACTGAACAGGGTCTGTTGTACCACCGTCCGGACGTTCATCCCGTTCATCCCGGTTCTCAACGGTTGATTCTTTGTAAATAAAGACTATTTCCCAAACCTGGGCCCTGCCTTCAGCAAGGCTCCGAAGTATGAGCTTGTTCGATGTCTTGTGTTGATATTCAAATGCTGTTACTTGATTATCTTAACAACCTCTAGCAGCAGGGGACTTTTTAAAGTCTATCATCTATTTGCATTCTGAATATTAATGAGCAGTCTCTTCCGCTCAATATAACTCTAGACTTGTGATGAATATTTCATTGCTAGGGTTCATTCTGAGTTTATTGTGTCACTGTGGCTCTGCGCTTGTATGTGTGTAGCATCTTATCCTAGCTATCTTTGTTGTATACGGGGAATGGGTTAACCTAGCGATTGTTAATGCTTGGCACTTGGATCTATGAACATCCTGACTGTACAATAAGTCACTTTGAATAAAAGCGCGATGCTGAATGTAAATGTATACATGCAGAAGCGCATATATGTGTATGTCCATGCACATACATGTGTGTTTACATGTGCACACGGGGGTGCCTCACACTGAACCTCGTTTCTCCTCCATCTCCCAGCCTGCGGAAGGTGTGGCAGAAGAGAAAGTGCTCAGTAAAAAATGGATACCTCACTATTTCCCACGGCACGGTGAGACTCACTCACTCACTCACTCACTCACTCACTCACTCACTCACTCACTCACTCACTCACTCACTCACTCACTCACTCACTCACTCACACTACAGTAGCAACCATCAGCTGCAAGAGTGTGTATTTCAAATGCTGTGTGTGTTTCTGGCTTCGGCCCAGGCTCCATGGCACTCATTATGGTTCCT
>OOFH01053113.1:0-11714 GCA_900323355.1 Merlangius merlangus | reverse complement strand
TGAAGGAGTGCTTTCACACACACACACACACAATACACACACACACACACACACACACACACACACACACACACACACACACACACACACACACACACACACACACACATCAAATTAATCTTTGGTTTTATTCCCTAGAAAACTAAATTGGCCAACTGTGTTAAACATTCTTGAAGAACCGCCAGCTAACAAGCAGATACTGTATGTGATGTAGCTGATATGTATTTTTTGATCTGTGGCATGAAACCTGCGGTAACCTGTGGTTTGGTAACACAACCTAAACAAGTGAAATAACTTAATATAAAAAAGTTTAGGAAAGATGATGTTCTGTCAAGGAAAGGAAAAAAAAAAAAGGGCTTCTTTCTGGGATGCATAATTAAATGCAAGTTATTTAACATTTATAGTCATTGAGATGGGAACCAAACACAGTCGCTCCTGTCTTCACGTAGTTGTAGCCTTCGGTTGACTTGATATATCACAAAAATAGTTTGGTTATATTGAAATGGAAACCTCTGAGCTGAGGTATACAAGCAAAAGGATTGAAATGCGTTTATTGCCAACAGCAAATTATCCTTTCATGAGTCAGAATGAAATGATCCAACTACTAAATAGGCTGTCTTTGATTGATTGATTTGTTCAGTTACATTACAATTTGATATGATCAAATTGTCCAGCACTGCCTACATCTCTTTAAAAGTAGCATCATTGTTTACTGTTTTTAAATCTGGTACTTTTTATGCTTCTTTCTATGCATCTTGCCCTCACTGCTAGCCCCTACAACCCATAACTGGTCATGTTATGGGTTGGGTTGGGTTGGGTTAAACTTTGTTTATTTCTGTCTACAGTTTAAAACTTGTGGAAACAGCTGATGTAGAGAGAACCCTGTCAATTGTGAAATAACTATTTGTCTTGTGGAATATGATCACACTATATATTGCCTGATGGCAGCGCAACATCAAGTTACGCCTTGGGGTGAACACCATGCTGAGTGGCTACTTCCACTACGTCGGCATAATTGACACCCAGCCAAATGCTCCATTTGTTCTTCCGTTTCTGTTTGTTCCTTGAAGATTAGCAAAAAGCCTAAAAGGCAGCCAGCCAGAAAACCACGCAATGCTTTCACGTCAAATTTCACTACGTTCAGCACGCAAGACTGATCAACCCTGGGAAATTTCGTGTAATGACGTCCTACTGTTCAAATGTTAACCTGTTTTCGAGAGCGCTCAGTAAAATCCTTCCTGCGGTAGTTTTTTTGTAATAAATAGTTGTGTTTTTTGTTTCATGCCTTAATAATATGACTATACAACAAATAAATTAGCACTTAAACCTGTGCTAAAGTGTGCAATGTCAGAGTTTTGAAGTTTAGAGGTAAAAAAGGTTTAAGTGTCAATAGTCGCTGTCGGGACGACACTTGTTTCAAACGTAACAGGTGTCATGTTATCCGGTTGACCTGGTAGTTTTTGTTTAAAATGAATAAAAGGATGTTCAACTGTGTATCCCTAAACATGACTTTGGACAGGTAAATAAGTCAATTTAATGCAAATTTAGTTGTCCAAAAGAAGAAAGGTGAGTTTTATCGAAATGTGCATCTTGACAATTACGCACGATAGTTTATTTTTAAAATATGCTGTTTCATTCGTCCCGCATGTGTGTTTCAAACGTCCTGACTAGGCGGGGCGTTTGAAACAAATGTCAACTTACGTTCAAAGTTAAAAAACAGCTAGATCATCCAACATATGTATTAAATTACACTTGTAACTAAGAGAACACACATTTGAGTTGTTGATCACATGTTAAAATTATTTGTATACGTAACGTCATCTTTGAAAAAGAGGTTTAACTGAAAAGTGTTTCAATCGACCCGGCTCTCCCCTATGTACAAATCTCCCTGGGTTCTTACCCACACCAAACCTTGGCAGCACTTGGCATCACCCACTCAGCCCAGTCAAGTTCCTATCACCATTCAGATCCTCCTTCTCAACTACAAGTCTCTCTACGCCCTCACCCTGCATATCAAACAGATCCCCTCAGCACCTTCACACCCTCCCGGAATCTCTGTTCCTCAGAACCTAGACTGGCTGGTCAGTAAAGCTCCTTGGAGGTGCTTTATTTTTCAATTACAGGACATCTGAGATTTAACAGTTCTGAATAAATCCGCTACAAATCCGTGGTAGTCACCGTCCCATTTATATCACTACATATATATATGTATATAGATATATCTATATATAGAAATAGAGAGATAGCGAGAAAGAGAGAGAGAGAGGGAGGGAGGGATGAATAGAGACAGCTCTATATAAAGATAGATCTATAAAGATAAATAGATATCTGCCAACCAAAAGAAACCTGATGAATGGAAAATAACATGAATTGAGAATTAAGTACATAGACATGGATTTAATTTGAGATCCTAAGGAAACCGATCGGCAGACAGGAGGGACAGAGAATACCCTTTTTGATTAATTCAGAAATGTTTGTCATATTAAATTAGAATTATTATGTACAGGGGGACATCATTTCAAAATGAAACAGAAGACATCTAATAAATACTCACCGTGAGACCAGGAAAGCCACTGATTCCAGTCCCACCGACAGGCCCCTATGAAACAGCGAGAAGTTAACAGTTACTTAATTAATTACACTTCAAGCACAAACTCTACCTAAACACAGCTATTCTATGTTCAAGACCTCTTAAGGATTTTTCTTGATAACAGCTCCCCCCTCGCCCTTAGTGTCTGCCAATATATGAAAGTCGCAGTGTGCTTGGGGCACTTCTGGTAGCAACAAGCTTGTTCCAATTTGGAAAATGCAGAGCTTGTCCAGGTAACTGTTACAAAAACAAAAAATATGTTTTCTCTTGTCCTTGTACAATACATCTGTTGTACACATACAACAGTCTTTTAATAAAGTGGTTTCTTATCTGTGCCAGAACAAGCAGCCAGACGTTTTGTTTTTCAGGTCATTTGCAGCATATTGCCATGCCCAATAAAAAAAATTCCTCACTGACTGGCTGATTCAAGCATATCCAAGTTCACCCAGTGATCTTCCTCCTCCTCTTTCTTCCTCCCTTTCGACCAGTTAACGTATAATTTCAGCAATGGCCCTAAATGGTAAGAGGCTGCTTTGTTCAAGTTCATCTTAAGTTACATAAGGATGTGAGGGATGGGGAATAATCAGAAGAGAAGGGGGACGATAAATAACATGAAAAAATAGCATAAAGTAAAGTGGATTTGCATAATCTGCTCTTTGGATGATTATGAGACGACAAGTACCATTTCTATCTTAATTTATGATTCATTATTTGGCAAATTTTTCTTTGTGAAACATTTTCAATGCACGAGTGTATGAGTTAATGTTTTCCAGGAGATGGATCAATGATAAACGAGGGCATGGTTTATTATTTTAATTGAGTAATAGTGGCCATGGTGGAAAAAGATGGATAAGGACTAGGATTGACAACAATGTGACTAACCTCATTACCGTCAGGTCCAGGAGGGCCCCTCTCCCCTACACCACCTACTAAACCCTGCATGGGAAAACAGTCAAAAACATAAATACAATTATATCCATTGTATAAATGTCCATTGTATAAATGTCTTCAACTGCACTGCCCGGGTTTCCGCATCAATTAAATCGCTGACTGGCTTAAAAATAGATGGTTATGTTTTAAACATTTTAAGTATTTTTAGTAAATAACTGTAGTAGAATACTGCCTGTTTGGCACTGCAAAGCTACCCAAAGCCACTTTTTTTAATTGCAATAATGTGTGTTTCTAAATATCAATCTGTAGCACCCTACTGAGCTCTTATTCTAGTCATCTTGCCCCATCTCTGCTACTATTAACTAGTCACGAAAATAATTGGCAGGCCATCCATTACATTCTCTATATTTGTCAGACACTTTGTCCAAAGCGACTTACAGTAAGTATATTGAACAATGAATATATAACCTATAGTGGAAGAATCATTTGAAAACATCAAATTCATTAAACAAGCAAAGCAACTGCTTTTAAACTATACAATATAGAGAAAACACCCCTACACGTTCACGGTGCTCTGGGGCTCTGAACGGTTGTCCTCTCCCCCTGTACCTTGCCCTCACTGATGTTTGCCAGATGTGACCCCATATTTTTTGTATGTGCATACATATTGTTCCCTGTATCTTTACCTGTCTTCCTTTAGGCCCAGCCTTGCCAACAGAACCAAGAATACCCTGCACGGGAATAGAGCAAATATGAATCCCCATGACCTCCAGGGTTGAAACCCCACTAATTAAACATTACTCAGCATCATCAGGCATTGGATCAAGCTAAAGCTGAGGCTTGAAACTAAGGTATTTTGACTAGATACTTCAATCGATATCGCTTCAGTTTACAATCAATATCAAGGGCAAATAGGAAGTAACGATTTTCGATGGTTCCTTAGAGCAAAAATATGGTGAGGAAGGAACAGGAAGCCAACAAGCTCTCACGGAGCAGTACAAAGAGAAAACATTTTTTAATTATCCTACAGGAACAGGTGATTTATTTGGATTTTTGGCCTTCTTGGCCTATTGGAAAAACATCCTCATGTCAATGCATCTGCATCACATTACTTTGTAGGAAAGGCAGAAGCTAATTCCAGAAATGTTTTATAATTGCTTAAAAACAAAGTTTGGGCTATTTCCCCTAACTATAACAAAAACTGATCTAAAAATGTGACAGACGACAGCTGGGAGTAGTCAGTGGGGAGCCAAATTTGAGAGAACCGTTATCAAGGCGTAAACACAGTATCCGTTTTAAAGTAAAGCTTGTGAAGACATGGTGTAATCAGGTAAAAGACACAGCAACAAGGGTGACTATTATATTTGTCACTTACTCTCTCGCCCTCCAATCCCGGGGGCCCGGCTACACCAGGGGGGCCGATGAAACCCTGGAAGATAACAAAGAGATTTGTGACACGTCCCAGGACTGTGCCTACAGGATTTTGACCAGTAACAGTTTTTTCGAAGAAAACCCTGATTAAATTACGACGGGTTTATGATGCCATTTATCTTGTTTTATAATTACACTCTACCGCTCGCTAACCAGAACAAAGCAATTGTATTATGACTTAGAAGATATGTGTCTCATAAAGGATGCTCAGTCCTGAATTTTGATTCTACAAATTCTGGGAATTTATCTAAGTTTAATATGTATGTATTTATATTGATTCAGGATGCGTTTGTTTCATTCATCTTCTCAAATGACCACCACTGTCCATCACTGGTTCCCTGCCTCACCTGACATTAGGCACAAAGACCGGAAGATTCTGGGCCACACCAAGTCTTTGAGGAGAGTGGGGAACTTCAACCTTTTGTACCCTTTGTACCTATACTCATTTGAAGCCGCTACTTTATGTTTCTGTTGTTTCCGTTTTTTTAAGGACGAGGCTGGATGCCTTCCAATCATAACCTATTAACGTAAAAAAAATTGCATCCCACTGATTCCTATTGGGTAACCAATAAAAAAAAATAAAAAACACAAATGCCTTAGGCCTTCTCTAAGTTGAACAATTGGAGGTACTTGGGTAGGATTGTGGTATATCTGTGAGGGAGATCTGTAGGAGGATTGTAAGACAAACAATGGGCCATTTGGTGCTAATATCAACCCCTCAGTTGCACTTTCATCAAATCCTTAGGAAAAGTGGGAGGTTAGAAACCGATGTCTGGCAGGGAGGAGGATGAGGGCAGGGCGAAGATTGTCATTGTGAAAAGGTTTCATCAACTAACAGTGGGGCTAGAGATAAGGCTCTGGCAGAGTGGGATAAAAACAGAACAAGGTAAAACCATATCTAATTGTTTCCTCTATTCCTCTACAGAATGATATTTAACAATAAAATTAAACAAGCTAACACTTTTTGCCGGGATTTATTTGTTTTTATTAGCGATTTATTTGTTTTTATTAGCGTGAAGAGACAACGTTTTTGATGAAATCAATATCCTGAGTTTGAGAACTCAATCATGGGATATTGCCCAATATCCAGAAAAAGTGAACCAATCAAATTGCGCCATCTTAGGAGTTTCACGTGTCGCATATACTAACAGTATTTTTCAAGGTTGGGGTGCAATATTAATATGTATTAAGGTAGGGGTTAGATATCAATATTTATTAAGATAGGGGTACAGTATCAATATTTATGAAGGTAGGGGTAAAATATCAATATTTATTAAGATAGGGGTATGATTCCAATATTTCTAAAGGTAGGGGATATTTTCAGGGTGAATATTGCTAATTCATTATTCATGTCTGCAGCTTGACATCGATGAGAAATAACAATGAGGCACCACTGGCCTGCTTGCACTGTTAGTGGCGTATGGTGGCATAAGTATGTGAGACTCAAGTTGTTTCAGGGTGTTTTGATGAACTACAAAATAGCAGGGAGGGATAATTATGTGAATTAATACAAATCCACCTTATGTGAATTGATACAAATCCACCAGTGGCAGCATTGTACTTTGAAAGCTGGTGGGCAGCATGTCTTGGACTACAAGGGCAGAAGGAAAGGATGCAAAGCCAATTAGTCAAATCAGGCCTAGTCTTGATCTGTGAAACTAAATAAAATAAACTGTGCCTATCAATGTTCCTATATTTTTGCCCGGCCACGGGCAGCCCAGCCCGGCCGCAGGCTAAGAAAACGCCAATATAAGCGAACAAAGCCGCACTGTACCACAACGAACAGTAGCGCACTGCTCGGTGGAAACAAGGCATACAACTGAGCGGGTTTGTTGGTTCTCGTAGCCTAGATGTGAGGGGATAACCCCTCCCTCCCGGCAACTCCACAGCCAGAACTCCTGCTTATTGGTTCATAAAGCAGCCAGGGCTCAAGATTATTTGTGAATAGACTTAGGCGGGAAACAGATCCCTTAGCTAGTCACACCCACTCAGAGGAGGACTTTCCTCCTCTCTCCAATTGAACCCCATGTTACACTGGAGAAGCCTCCACTGGTGTGTATGGCATAGTTTTGTGCAATTCTGTGCACAATCATAATCTTAACAGGAAGATTGCTTTTTACGAGAGAAAGAAGAAGAAACTGTACAGTCTCTCTCCCTCTCTCACTTTCTCTCTCTATCTAAATTTATCTCTCTATCTTGCTGCTGCTCTCCTGTTCTTGGCCTGAAGGACATTACCTTGTTGAAGACTTCAGGGAAATCAGAATGCCGGACCAGGTCAACCAAACAGTTAGCTGTACTTGCTATACAGGCAAAGCTCATGAAATGAAACAATTTAACTTGTTAAAACTGTCTCAATGAATGTGACTTTATTCACCAAGGGGACTTCAAAACGGCATCACAAAGACGCATTGGTAAAGATATTCTGAATAGACATATTTTAGGTGTCTCAAAAACCACCTGACCTAAAGCTGTTGGCATCCCTCCTCATGGTATTTTAACAAAAGTTTTGGACGACCTCTTAGATATACTGGTACACCCAATTGACACAGTAAACCGTATTGAACCAGTAAACCCAGCTCTGTAACAATTCCTTGAATGAAGCTGTGGCATCACTGTAACATACACTTCTATTCATATTTTGTGTGTCCCTATATTTTTCACCTTCTCTATTATCATCAGGAAGCCGAGCCCTCTTTTTTTCTATATTGCTGGATTACATTAAGGAAGCAGATCCTTTTTCTTATTCTACATTAGGATCAGGAAGCAGATCCCTCTTCTTATTATATATTGCTGTATTACCATCAGGAAGCATATCCCACTATTATATTATTCTTATTCTTTATTGCTACATCACGATCCTAACCCCTCTTTTCGGTTCCCCCGGCATACCTTCAGAATTAATATCCTCTTCTCCTCATATGGCTGCCATTACTCTACTAATATCTATCCTCCTCTTCTTCTTCGTGTTTGGCACAGCATTCCTGCCTTTCTTGTGTTATGACTTTGCGGTGAGAGCAGCCATGGGATATTTGAACACAGATAACCCCCCCCACTCCCCACCCAAAAAGCCCACAGCCCTCGTCTCCCATTTCCAATCCTACACTAGAGGAGTCCTGAGTTCACACACACCCACCACAGAGACCAGACATTTTCCTAATACCTTCAGCCCACACCACACACACACACACCAGACCACCAAATGGCCACACAGCCATCGACCCACCCACCACACACACACCCACACACACACACATCCGATATTTTCCTTATGCCATCAAGAAATGAAGCATTCACTCAAGCTCAGCTTAGTGGAGAGGCCCCTGGGTAAATGGACTCTACTTACCCAGACACCTTTGGGCCCCGGGTTGCCCTCTGGCCCTGCCAAGCCCTGCAACAGAAGAGGAGAGCCGGTTGAGGAGGGTTGTTTTGTCTTTGTCAACATCACGTTGTTCCTCGTGATGTTGCACGCTTAAACAGAGCAGAGGGCGAGATCCTGGAGCTCTTGGTTAAAGAAAGCTATTGGAGAGGACCTTTACTGATCCTCAAAAGTAAGACTTCAAGAAGACATATTCTGAGTATGAAGTCAGAAATATTGCATTTGTTGATCTAGTTTATTTTTTTAATCTATCTTACAAACCTTTTTAGGGCAGTTGTGAGTGAAAGCATGGTTAATACAGCTTCAAAGGGTGGAGCCATTTAGGTGCCTCTTTACTCAAGTGAATGTGTATAGTGGATATACTGTATATAAAATCGAAATATTGTGCTTTTGTGTTCTGTCTGAATAAATTAGATAGGAACAGGGAACAATCAGAGAAGGCAGTGGGCTGGATAGAGGGATGGATGGTTTGATATAGGATGGATGGAAGGTGAATGAAAGACAAGAGGTGAGGAGGATGGATAGATGGATGTGAGGAGGATGGATGGATGGAGGGATGGATCAGATGGTTTATTTCACTGCACCTGCCTGCCAGGGTAACCTGCAGCCCCTGCCTTGCCTGGGATTCCAGGTGAACTCTGAAGTACAGGAGAATGAGAGAAAGAGAGTTAGAGACATTATATGGATTTATAAGAGGCGAAAGAGGAGAAACAGCTCTTCCCGACCAAACATTGAATAAAACCAGCAGTGTTTGGTCCCCATCTCTTCTTGCGACTCTCTGGCTAGGGCAGACTAGTGCCAGTAAACTCGGAATGTACCTTCTACTCATGTACCCATGTTTACATTACATTTTAATACTTGAAACTGATTGTAAGCATTAGTGCTGAGCCCAAATATTAGAATATTGGGATATTAGCTAGTTGGGTAGGGATTCAAATTTCAATTCGGTATTTGAATGCTTCATTGTTGTTATTTTATGAACAAAAAACTCTTTATGCCTTAAGATATTTGCGAACCACAGGTAACAGGCAGGGAGACATTTTGACAGAATACCCTAAAGATATTCATTTGGGGTTACGGTTACCATCATCAGAATGGCCAAACATGGGATTATCCTTCATTAGAATTGTATTTGGATTCAAGAAAATTAGTCAAATAAATTGGTAGCACTTTTACACCTGCAGTCCAGTGACAACAAACAGGTTGTAATAATTATAATATTTACAAAATGTACTAGGGTTCTCCCCAGGAATTTTTGGGTTTATGGGTTTAGATTTTAAAAAGGTCGGACTCTGGCCAAAGAGCGGATCCAAAAGCAACTGACGTCCACACAATCCTGAGCAATCCTTCATGATATCGTAGTTTATCTTTTTGCGTTATTAAAATAACAATTAGTTGATAAAAAATGCAAATCAGCAGCAGTAGTCTTTGCCCGTTCCGGTTCAGGCAGGGAAAGGTGAGCCCTATTTATTGACCTAAAATGTAATTACAGCGAAAATTTTACCCAGGGTCTTTATTTTGGCATGTAGCCTATACCCATCAAATAAGCCTTCCTGATACATTATTTTCATTGAAAATCGAGTTTGCCCGGCGCAATGTTTGGCTTCCATGTTATTGGTCAGGGGCACCGCGAACGCTTCTAAATCTGCACTTTTTAACCACTAATATTGCTCAAAAATCGGAGAGGTGTGCTCAGGCCACGGTAAAGATGCTAATGAGCCGACACACACACACGCACGGCTATGCAACCTGAACTGGATGACATATAGTCCATGCAACCCTTCTTTCCCATTAGACAATAAACATGGTGGCAAGCGGTTCACGAGAGGTTCACGTTGGTGCGATTGTGAAGTTATGTTTTTGATCAAAAATCCCCCGTTGGTCACGGCGCAGGCTTTCTTGGTTCACTGGAGAAGGCAGGGATGCCCAGTGTAGACCTCTTTAGAATAATTGACATACTCCTGAATGCTTTTATTTTTTATGAATGAAGACACCCGCATGCAAAAATAAGTTCATGTCTGAGGGTAGGCTACAAACGGAATTAACTATTTACAAGTGCAAAAACTGCAACATATTCTTTCTTTTTCTGACCACTTGTTTTTTATCCCGACAAAAGCCTCGTAAGGACAGTTCCTCTCGTAGAGATGCCAATGTGTGCAGGGTCCGGGAGGATAAATTGGGGTTCTAGCTCAAGCAGGCAATTTACCTCGGGAGTGTAAATGCAAGCCAAAAAAAAGGCGTGCATCAAACAGCATTTTTGGCATTGTGAAAACGCTGAGTGAGAGAGGGATGTATCTGAGTAAAACGGCTCCAAATAAGCAACAAAGTGTCAATTGCGTTCTCTGGCTGTTTCCCAATGTCAAGGAAGCATGCTCAACGGCCGCCTTTTTAGCGACGTTACGTCATAGAACGCCGACAAGCACTGTTCCAATGTTGAGGACACTCGAAATTGACGCCATTTTAGCGTCCTTCGTTTTTGAGAATTCCGAGATTTTTAAAAGATGCATCGCTGGATCCTAGATGAGCCAAAACGACCCACAATCCTCTGTGTTCACACGCTGAGGCTGCACGGGATATTAAAAATGGCAGAGGGAAAGCAGTACACGTTCAAATGTGAAGTTATATTACCGTACATTTTTCAGAAATATTTTGTGCCGTATTGGTTTTTATAGATTCATCATGTTAATGCAAATAATCAAGCTTAAAGACCTTTGCCACTTTTCAAACGCTTTTGCAACTTAATGATACGTTGCTATATTTTGCATGGACGTAGCTGGTGTTAAACACACTGTCACCAATGTCAATTTACTCGATCACAAGATTACATTATTTATGTATACTAGGGCTGGGCGATAACTCAATTACGATTACTAATCGCGATAAAACTCACGTCGATTACGACGATAAGCATTAGACATAAATGCTCGATATTAAAAAAAAGTTAAAAACGTTAAAATAAATAAATAAATAAAAACAGTTCTGATATGGATTTACCTAACCGCCAATGCGGCAGAAATAAAGAAAATAGTCTGATCGCAGTTTTGCGGTTAATGTCTAAGTACACGCCCATTTCCTGGGGCGTGTTTGAGCCCGTTCCAGCACTGCGGTAAGGAAAGACGAGAGGAGAGGGGCGTTTTGCGACAGAATAAAAATGAGTTGAACAACGGAGGGTGATGTTGTCAATAAAAAAGACGTCCATTATATGGAAGTGGTTTGGCTATCTCAAAACTGATGAAGCACAGAATAAGACTGTCCGTAAATTATGCCGTTGTTCGGTGCCAGCACGATTGGGAAACACAACTAATTTATTTCAACATCTGAAAACATACCATCCCAGCGACTACACAGAAAGTATGAAAATGCGCGCAACAACAAGTTCTGCCCGCCGTCCTACCGCAGCTGTCAGCAGGGCGAGCGGGGCTGTTC
>OOFH01053111.1:0-17687 GCA_900323355.1 Merlangius merlangus | reverse complement strand
AATAAAGTGTCTTTTTCACATGTATTAAGTTTTAAACATTTATCCATGCTTAGATGGAATTGTTGCAATTGTTGCATAAAAGCAATATCACATATTGCTTAAGTAACAAAAATAAAAGTCTCTATAAAAAAATAGTGCAGTTAAACATGCTGCCTTTTAAATTCTAAGGAAAGTGCCTTTTCCACTGTGTGTGGACCACAACTGCTACTCTAAGAAGCTAGCTATAAAATAAGTTGTAACAAAAATAAAGTGCTTCTGTATAATAAAAATGGTACAGTTGAACAAGATGTATTTTTATTTTACAGGAATGTTGCAGTACCAAAAATGTCATGTGGAACACAACTGTAGCACAAAACATTAATATGTCTCAGTAGCTTTAAAAAAAAGTTATGATTTATTTTATTTTAAAGTTATGAAATTAAATCGATTTTGGGCCATTTTACATAGACTCTGAATCGTAGTAAATGAGAATCGCGATTCTTATATGAATCGATTTTTTGGCACACCCCTAGTGATAACCCTAAAGAACTTCCCACAACCCTACAGTACTAACCCCAACCCAACAGTACCTAACCTAACCCTAAAGTACTACCCTTAAGGAATACCCACAACCCTACAGTACTAACCCTACTGTAGTCACCATAAACCTAAAGTACTACGGCAGCGTAACCCTACAGTACTCTCAGTAACCCAAACCACAACCGTTTCTCAGATATCAATGTGTTATCCATGCAGCACAATATCTGCACAATATCTGCAGCTTGCGGTCCAAACAGGAACCTAATATGTAATTTGATGACGTCAGTAAGTAGTGTAGGCACACTGGGGTTTTGGCTTCACCACAATCGCAGTGAAACTCTACATGATACAACACAGGCAGAGATCATGTAGCAACCTGATAAATTATGTCTCTACTGAATTACTGTTTTTCTATATTTTCCCTGAAGTTAAAAGGGTAAAGGGGATAGAACGCCATTGACATTCCCATTACACCTCACCAAATGCAATGGGCCGTTACCTTGAATACATAAGTATTTCTCTGGGTTTGGACAAGTATAAAAACAATACATATCTAACCGATGTTTAGTAGGTTTAGCTATATGAATGTAGAAATGTTAAATATTGTTTAATACTTTGGTTTTTAATTTTATTATTTTTAATGCATCAACCCCCATGACTACAACGTGTGGCCGACTCACCGGAGCGCTTGAACCGGTGGCCGATGCTGCGCGACCAGCCGATGTTGTGGATGAGCGGGCTGTACATGTGGCACCAGAAGTCGTCCGAGCCGTCCAGGCTGTCCTCGTACACCAGCCGCAGGCGGCCGCCGATCACCTGCTCCACCAGGGCCACCCGCGTCCGGCTCAGGTGGTTCTTGTCCACCACCTCCACGCGCATCAGCTTCTTAAAGGGGAACTGCAAGCTGTCGTGCACCTAGCAGAGCAAGAGTGGGAAAAGATTATTATTATTTTTATATAATAACTAAATAGTGTCTAAATGCATTGTCCCAATGCATACGTTGGAAATAGAGGGAGTAAAATAAATACATGACAAATCCCAGAGAGATTGTTGAGATTGTAAGGACCATACTGGAAATAAGTATTTTACTTTTGCGTGTCATCCTTGTGATTATTGTTTTAGCGTCTTGATCCAGAAATAAATAGAATCAAATTTTTTTGAGTTGAGATATATATAGATGTAGATGTATAATTATAGAGACCGATTATTCCTCACCTTGGTGGCGAAGTCCGCTGGCAGTGTTTTGGCACCGGTGAGGCGCTTGACGAGAAAGGCCTTCCAGTTGGAGTATTTGAGCTGTATGGCTAAGAAGGGGATCGGAAATCGGTTCATAAGCGATCCAAGGACATGCAGGAACAAAACAAAAGCATACGTTATAAAGAATATATATATAAACATAGATATACTTTTTGGAGGTACGAGGGGCTTGTTGCTGGATGCACACCAGCCCACAGGATGGATCTCTGGGATGCCCAGGTTACACCAGAAGTCTTTACTGGTGTCGTTGTCAAAGCCCTCATACCGCAGTAGCGCCTTGAACCCTGAAAATAAATTAGGAATATAAACACACAATATTGTACCACGTGAAATATTGTCCAAATTTAGGCGGGTGTTTCTACAGTTGAGAGGTTAAGAAGATGAAAATCGACACTAATGTTGTGTGAGGCCAGTCATTGCATTACCATTAATTAAGAAACAGCAAACGCTCCAAATGAAGCCCAAGGCTAACCTGCTAGTTTAATGATCCCTGCTATCCAGTAGACTTTGGTCGAGAGGGTGGTGTCCGAGTTGAGCACCTCCACCCTCACACCTTCCGCTATGTCTCCCCAGCAGGTTCCCATGGGGGCCTACAAGCCAGAGATAAATACACATATATGATTAATACAAAAACATGGTTAACTCTTAATATTGGGAGTATATTGAGTATCGGATTTACTCACATGCTTGAAACAGCCAACGGGGGCTCCTGCCGTGCTATTGTTGACGATGTATCGACCCCAGTCAAAGCTTTCGACCGGGACCACAGCTGGGGCAGGGGGGGTTTGAATGTTTGAAGGATGAGTTGAGTGTTTTTTGCATTGGCCACCTAATACGATAGACACATTTTTAAATTGTATTTTGTATGGCTTACCAGCTTTCAGTTTGGCCTGGTTCTGCTGACTGGCTTGGTACTGTGCGTAAGCTGCCAGCTTTGCCATGAGAGGTTGTTTCTGTAACACCTTGGCTTTTTTCGTTGGTGGTTTACCCTTAAAAACAACAACAAGTGGACATGTAAACAGACATGTGTATCCCTTCCAAATACTTGCATGGATTTAAAGTCAAATCACACCACTGAGTAAATCCGAGAAAATACCTGAAGTCTAGCCAAGATGCTAGCTTTTTTGGAATTGGAAGAATAGCTTCTGGAGCAGGATACACTGCAGAAACGTTTGGTCTTGGAATAGAATGCATCCCGCACGCCCACCATCCCGCACATCTCGCAAGTGGCTGTTGAATATAGACCACACAAGACATCCGTTCAACTCATAAATATTGGAGATTGTGATGAATTCTCAATACTGTATGAATATTTTTGGTCAATTGTCATGAACATGTGTTTTACTCACCCATTCCCGCCTTGCCATCAGGATACGTGTAAACCTGTCCATTGTTCTTAATAATGGGCAGGGTGGCGGGAACCACCTCATCCTCACTATCGTCCGAGCTGGAACTGCTGGTCGACTCCTCACTACAGCTGTCATACCCATCAAACATCCCAAACGAGTCCCTCCTCTTTCGTTCGGAACGTGGGGTGCGCTCAGCCTAAAAATGTGTTAAAAATAAGAAAGCACACACATAATCAGAAATATGCCTTTTTGTTTTAATAAAAGGGCTCAAGCCTAGTATTAAGGGTGTGTTTGGCCAGATCACCTCGAATAGACCACCTCTAACCCGTCCCTACCTGCTACTTAATAAGTCAGCCACTTAGGATAAAAAACCGTTCTGAATTGGACTTTCAGTAACGGACATATTGACTTGATAAATGTTAGCGCGTAGTCCCGGCGATATCAGACGATCATATAATCATTGCTGTTAATCATTGCTACAATACTTTTACAATTTCCTCATCTGAGGATCAGGAAGAACAACAACGTCTTTGTTGCTTAATGCGTTAACGTTATCCAAGTTGCAAGCTACAAAACAATGTACAATATATGATTTAAAAAATGGTCTGAAGAGATAATCGACTGCTGTGGACATTTCATCACTCATTTAGAGAGATATTTGACACCCATAACACGGAAATGTTTACGTGAAACCTGGCGGCCTTATCTCCTAGTGCTAGCTAGGTTAGCATAGCTAGCGGAAACCCGTCTTCTGGTTGGTATACAGGACCTATATAACATGTTTTTCGTAGAAGTCACATTATAACACACGTCTTAAATAATCACCAATACGTGGCGTATAAGGGTAGGTGCAGTTTGTGTGTTATTCCTGAATGGTATCAGCATAGGTTTAGCTAAAAGGCTAGCTGCTAGAAACATAACAAAGAAACCACACGGCCTTTCTCTACTAACATAGCGACATATGAACCAGAATATAATGTCATAGACAATATACCATGTCCCTGGCGTCCTCCATCAACCCTTCATATGGACATGCTCCTTTCCTGTGCTAATTTATACAAATAATAGCCCTTAATCGGGGATGTATTGGCTTAAAAAGCCAACGTCTAAAGATCAATACTACACAGCAGAATATCAACAATTACTCCGCCACTTCTGCGCATGTGCGAGCGTAACCTACTTTCTTGTGATTGGAGGGTCCGGATTGAGGTCAGGGACAAACAAAACATTGGCCATTCTCGTATTGAATGACTGACTTCCATTTCCATGCTGATATATTGATATTCATGCTTTTTCTTCCGGAACAAACCATTGCGTTTTATTTCTAAATATAACAAATATATCAAAGCCTAGATTAAATGGCAATTACATGTGCTGTAGGTACGATTTATAACAGCTATTATTTGACTTTAATCTGATAGAAAATGCATAGCAGTCTGCCAGCTGTTACTAGTAAGTGAATCCCAACAATTCTTAGCGGCTGAGAAACGTAGGGAGGATGCAGAGGGATGGTACATCTTGTATATATGCTCTCTAAACAGCTCTCAAATCTCACCTACAGCTCCTTTAGATCCCGAAAGCGAATCAGCATTTTAAATAGCTTTCTTAACAACCCTTTCACGCCTAGAACCTTAATTTGAAGACCTTATTCTATGTCGTTAGACCCATTGTCCACAGCCACCTATGGATCAGCCATTATACATATTTACAAATTAAGAGTCTCTTCCACATTTAAGACAAATAAATTCTTTATTGAAGATCACTATTGTATTTCTGCAGACAAATAGCACTGCAGTATTATAGATGCATCTTACGTTTCACAAAATAATGATATTTAATATTCAAACAATAATATAACCTGAACAATATAATTCTCTTCAATTTATATTCAATGTATTTAACAGCTGGGCATTCACACGCGCACACGCATGCACGCACACACACACGCACACAGCAAACTTAATCATTAAAGCCACGGTCCAGCTTTCCAGTGACTTAGCCATGTTATATCCATATCCTGATTATGAACTCAAAGCAGTCTTGAACGTAACAGAAATAATGGCACTATTAAAAAAATAAACGGCAGCAAAATAAACGACTAAAGACTAAAGACAACTACTTTTTCAGGAAGACTGTTGCACACATTCAAGTAAGTAACGCTTCATCACTGCAGGGTGTTTGGGCTCACACAGCTAGGTAGATTCACCTGCAGCAATCCACATTAAAAGGGGTGCAGGGGTGTGGACGGTCCATGCTGGAGGCTGGAAGAAAGACGTATGGAGTAGTTACCTGATGGATTTCAAATGACTGAATTACATGCTATGAATGGGATGATATACTGTTAAAATATAATATGCAAGCTAAAGAATATATCATTCAAATCACACGTTCTCTCCATTTTTATATAGTCCCCATGACTTTGATAATAGATAATAGTTAATAGATTTTGCTCTAGTTGGTTCCATAACAAGTGCAAAAGCATGAACACCGTCTGCCATGTTTGTTCACACTCAAGTTGTGTTTTCAAACACCAATATTGTGATTTGCTTTGAGAATCAGGACTGGGACGGTCAGGAATGGAAGTGGTTAGTGTGCGGTGTGCTGTTGTGGCTAGATCAATGCCCTATACACATCAGGATCAAGACAATTATATTTATCGTCCTCTATCGTCTGCTGTGAAGATGCAAAACAACAGTGTTTCTTTTATTGTTAAATTAGGTTATAATTGAAGTTGTCGGCCGCTAATATGCCAAGAATCCTTCCGTCTGTCTTAATATTACAAAGTGATACATCAAAAAGAATACTATGAATCATTTTATGGTTATTTTACGATACAGAAAGGCATTGAGGAGAACTTGACTACCTTGACATCAGAACAGCTCATCATCAATGGTATCGTCAACGCTTCCAGAGATGGAAGCAACTTCTGGAACATGAAAGGAACAAAGGGCATTTAGGAAGGAATAAACCACGATGGGAACGTAGTTATTAAATAACAATTTACGATTGGGCTGTTTTTTAAAAATAAGTTTTGCCTACCACAGCTCCGATTTGACTTTATTACCCTTATTACCCAGTCCCACACCCACGTGTGCCCAGCCGCTCATCTTGCTATTCTAAATTATTTCTGGCCTACCACCAAGCCGTAATCCATGTTTAAAGTTTTCCAATGCTGCTCGGTCTTGTGGAGTTCCAAAGGGGCAAGTTCTTAGTCCCATTCTGATTTCATTGCGTATGCTTTCAATGGGCCAGATCATTAGCCACTATGGGGGCATCTCAGGCGATAACCCCAGCCCTAAACCCCAACCTGGTAACACCAACCTGATAGGCTTATACAGGACAGGCTCAGCTCAGACGACGCCCCGATCACATCATCCTGCCGACCAAAATAAGAAATGAGAAAGATTTCTAGGATGTATTTGTATCTATTCAAATGTTAACCAACTATTTTAAGCGTAAACCCTTATCCGTCTAACCGTTTAATTGAATTCCTTAATTTACACTTCGGTAAAGGATTGACGATGAGGACTTTACTCTTCTCAGTGAAAATGGCTCCTAAAAAAGGACTTTGAATTGTGTGAATGAAGTTGTTCATTTCAAATGATCAAGTCGGTCACAGAGTTTGCAAAGCGTCCTTGATGGTGAATTGCTTACCAGCATTCTCTGCAGAGAGCCCAGGTTCTCCGCGTCCCCTCCTCCACTGCCTGAATCCTGGCAGCTCACCGCGTGGCCCAGACGGATGAGCTCCTCACCCAGATCGACAGCCTTCATATGGACAAGACAAACACAAAAACACATTCACGGTCATATGCAGGGTCCCAGTCATAATCATTGAGTCACCAAATATGTTGATGCCATGACTGCATAAAGTGACTCACTGCAGCCGGCGTGTTTTATGGCAGCTGGCGGACGTACGTGCACCGTGAGCGAACTAATCGCAAGACTCCACTAAAGGACGTATTTTAATCTGCCACTGTTTATCTAAATGAGCCAATGGTTTTGGGTGATCCAATAATAATATTAATGCAGCCTAATTTTTTTGCAAACAAGCTCAGTTTTTCGAAAAATGTCTGGAAACAGGACAGGTTCCAAAATAAGGGAGCTCCTCTCAGTGTGTTGCATTACCACCCACTGCTGGCCATTGATCTGGCACTGCTATGCCATGTGTGAACCGACGCAGTAGCTGTATGTGTGAATAATGTGCAGCACTAGTGTGGCCTGCAATGTTATCCGAGTGATTTACCGGGAACTATGTGTGGAAGGGGTTTATAGCATATAAATAACCACTAAACGTCAACCAGCTTCTGAACGTTCAGATTGTTTCTGCAAAGTGAGTGGAAGAAACCCAGAAGGCACCACCTCAACGTGGAGAGCTCAGGAGTGAAACAGCTCACCTTGCCCTGGCTGTTGTCGTAGAGCTTCATACTTGGCCAGGTGCAAACTTCAGAGTGGGAGTAACTGCACAGCTTGGCCCGCAGGGGCCGCCACTCAGCGCAATAAGTGAGTTTGTCAAAGTCATCCAGGGCTGCCTCGGTCCAGGCCTCGTCTGGCGGAACAACAGATTCAAGGATGTGGATTTCATGCGGTCAGCGTTAGTAGTTTATTTTTTATTTTCTTCATACAGTACTGAGAGGAATTAAAATGCATAACACCTGCTGGCTGTACTTCGGCCAGGCTACACTCAATGGCCTGGAATGGTAAACTGAGGAAATCACTCCTGGAAGGACAGATAAATCAAAATGATGCATTATATTGTAATACTTAATCACAATTAATGGTTATTAACCACAAGACCCGCGTCTACCTCATGCTGCGCAGGCTGTCTTTGGGAAGATCTTGGTTGTCTCCAAAGTCCACATAGTAAAGGTCCACCAGGCCGGACCCATGAAAGCCCAGCACCCGGGCCCTGTTCCACGTGCCGTGGTCCCGGTACGGGGCGGCCACGATGTCCCCGACCACGATGGACTCTATCATGTACTCCTGTAAGGGGTTACCACCCAGCTCTGAGTCATTCATCCAGAAAAGTGATAACATTATGATAGCCCCTACTGGAGTGTGAGCTCAATGAAAAATGCAAACATCTTAGCCTGCTGTGCAATTATCAGGTTTTTCCTCATTAATAATGGAGGGTTAATACATCACCCACGGCGAGGAGCAGCTAGGGGCAGGCAGAGGGTGCAATAATGATGAATAAAGCATAGAGGAGAGACGATGGGGATGCTCACGCTGGGCGTTCCCGCGGCGTACAAGCGGCTCATCTCCTCCGTCAGCTTGTCGAGCTGCAGGGAGCGAACCCCTAGGATCTGGATCCAGAAGTGGCTGGGGTTCTCCGACGCCGAGACATACACCTCCAGGTGCTCGTCGGGCTGGAAGCTCAGGTCCGGGCTGGGAACTGGACCGGAGAACGACAGGGGGGGAAAGACGACCAAATAAGGACATGTGGCGATTGGATGACATAAGGCTTAGTTATCCACGTCGGGCCCTTGCGTTGGACGCAAAGAGGGTCCCGCAAGGACGTAATGGTTCCAACGTGGAACCATGTTTTTCATTGAGCTCACACTCCCCTTGCGTTGCGTCAACGCAGAACCATAACTGAGCCTTAAGGTTCACTTTCACTTTCCATCATGTGACGTAACGCGAGGAAGGCAGGCTCACTTTCAAACTTGGACACTTCGGAGAGGGAGTCTGGGGAGGCCAGCTCCCCGGGCTTCTCCTCTTTGTTCCCGGGCTTGTTGGACTGCAGACTCAGCGCCAGCTCCCGGGTCTTCTCCTCTTCGTTCCCGGGCTTGTTGGACTGCAGACTCAGCGCCAGCTCCCCGGGCTTCTCCTCTTTGTTCCCGGGCTTGTTGGACTGCAGACTCAGCGCCAGCTCCTTGGGCTTCTCCTCTTTGTTCCCGGGCTTGTTGGACTGCAGACCCAGCGCCAGCTCCTTGGGCTTCAGAGAGCAGGGCCTGTTGTTGTTGTTGTGGTTGACAGCCGGTCCCGGCGGCTGTGGCTCCGCGTCCTCACACTTTGGGGCCTGGAGGTCATGCGGCCCTCGTTTCAGGCGAAGAGCGGACGACTGGCAGATCTTCCTCCTTACCGTGGTGTCGTCACGCACCTTCTCCAGTATCAGGTCCTGGAAGCAGGTTTGGGTCAATGGTGGTTAATAATGGTCCAGAGTTGTTCTGATACCAACGTTTTCACTTCGATTCCATTAATAACTTTGGTACCGACATCGTTACCAAATCTGTACCACAGCTAATCACTGATAGCTCTGCCTAAGAATTTGTAACAGCCAATTAACTAGGAACATGAGTGTCTCTTGAACAGAATAGCTTAAAGGTACATTTTAAATATATTTCTCCTGAACTTTTATATTTCTATTGTACTTCAATTTTTAACTATATCACTACTAGTTTTCTTACGATCCAAGTCTAACATCTAACAGCATTGAAGGTGCTTCAGGCAAGATCTGATAACCATACTGTGTTGGAAATGGATCAAATTGAGCCTACCGCAGTTAGAAAATGCAATGATGGTACCAAAACAGGACCACTTCAGAATCAAAAGGTTTGAGTTGCCACCCCACCTTGGCCTGCTGCACCTCCTGATGGGTGCCTGTGATGGTCACTTTGCCCGTGGCCCCTGGGTCCTGCCGCCTCTCTCGGGGACAAACGACCCGTGCACCGGTGGTCTGCGTGATTAGCTTTAGAGACTCCCCTCCACGGCCTGCGACACAAAGAAGGAGCTCCAACTCTCTAGCACTCTCTCTAGTTTAACAAACGTCTCCTGCGGGGGATTAATAAAGTTGTATCTATCCATCTACTGTATCTATCTAGCCAGTATAAGGGGAATGAAAGAGGTTTGCACAGCAGTGGTGTAACTTCAATATGTTGTTTTTAATTGGGACAGGGAATGGCTAAAGGTGATGAATAACAAAACCCTGCTTCTGAAAATATGCGAGCGGCTTTGTGTGAAGAATCAAGGCTAGAGCCTCATCATCACCCATGTCTAAACTATTGCACAACTCCTCAACTCACCTCAGCTTGCCGGCGTTTCGTGAGCAAAAAATAAACGTCTCCTCATTCAAAATACAAAACAATCAGTTGTCTGTGTAAGTCATGTTACTGCTCTGGCATTTAGACCCTCAAATCTGCTAGTGCACGAACAGGGTAATACCAGATTTCAAATTCACGTGAAATTCAGGCGCAGTTGCAAAATGTGTCCATGGATTCTTTTGCTAATTCCAGCAAATATTGAGCTTGGCAAGCCTTTTCTGTGTTGGGGCGTGTGAAGTATTTCTGCAGTGTGGGGTGGTCCCACAAAGTCTATAAAGTCATTATTGACATCTGTGCTGCAGGCTTACCTATGATCCTTCCAAAGGCCGTCTGGGGCACCTCCAGGACTTCAGTGGCCGGCTCGCAGTCTGTGACCAGATTTTCCAGGACAAACTTGGCCAATAGTACCTGTTCCGGGGATCCCCGAAGCAGTACACCCACAGCTGTCTGAGGACAGGGACCCCCTGGGGCCGGCATGAGCTGGACATGGGCTCCAGACCGCTCTCTGGCCTTGTAGGGGAAACGAGAGAAGCAGCACCGCTTATCCAAGTTGTCAATCCTGGACTGACCACACTCCATTAGGATATTATTTTCCTTGTCACACGTTCATCCCATTGAAAGCCTGTCGGGAGCAAGTAAACATGATCCATTACCTACTTCCCGGGCTCGCAGCTTTTAGAAGATATGTTAATTGTCAGAGTGCCCTTATCTCACCCGCAAGGATTGTCTTGTTAAAACATTAATCTTTCCCACCCGTCTGACTTTGTACAGCCCGTAGCAGTCTGCACATTTGAGAGTTTATCATATCCCAAAGCTCTGAATTTCTTTAAATTCGACAAGGCCATTCTAATTGGTTCCCTTTCGTACACTCAGCCCCGACCACAAAGCCTCTCTCACCTTGCTTCACTGACATGCTGCCCCAGCCGCCAAAATATCTGACTATCAGCCAATGGCTAAATACAACCACACATCTCTAATTATAATCTTTACGGCCTGAATACCAGACCATTTTAGTTCTTGTCTTATGCATGTTTAAGCAGCAGGTGTATCTCTTACTTGTCGTGCATAACTAAAGGTAGAATTGGAAGTTGATGTCTTACTTTTGTAACAGGGTTCTTGTTGCACTAGTGTATTTAAAAAAAATCACAGACACCTTCTCAGAATAAAAGGCACATTTAAATCATAGGCAAATGGTGTGTGGCCATTTAAAAATAGTTAAAAAAACATGTCTGATTATAAACAGAGCTTTACTGTTGTGCAACAAGATATATAGCGTCATGACAGAACCCTGCCTGGCGAGTTGACTTATATGCTACTAACCGTATCTAGAAAGGTGGCCTGGTGTCTGGACATGTTCCTGTACACGTCCAGGGGAAGAGTCATCGTGCACTCTTCACAGCTGACCAGCTGGGCTGTAAACGGCAACATAAACCATCAAGAAGACTATGGTTGAACAGGGAATATTTTAGAATGTTTCATTTAAATGGCTGAAGTGAGAGGTCTGAGCGATCACATTAAGGGCCTGTGTGGGTGTAGCCCGGAGGCTGTATGACTGCATGCCTGGCATTACACCAGGTTCTCAATCTCAATCAGAAAGGGTTCATGACATTTGGTGCCAGATCACGCTATGACTGAAGTTCATTATTTATCTTGTTTACCTTTCGTAATGTTACTTACATTTAATAAATTGCCTATGATTAGTTTGGACCAAACGGTTACAAAAAGATTAACTCATTTTATTTGCAGTGTGTCTGCCTCCCAGTGTTCAGGATCACTCTTTTCCATAGACGCCAACACAGCGTCTTTCATACGTTTGAACCAACTAACAGAAAGGGAAGCGGAGGACTCACAGGTGGCACTGATGCCGGCGCTGCTCAGGTGGCGGTAGACCATGTAGCCCACCCCGGCCCCTATGGAGAGTCCGGCAGCGAGGGCCACCACTCGGCCCGGGCTCATGCTTCTCTCGGGACCTTCCTTTATCGCGTCCATGATGCACCGCCCCGCCGAAGGAACGCACGACCTAGACGGGACACAACAACGTAAGGGCCTTCATCGGTACTCACTTTTCTTGACGAGCGTGCGAGCCAGACATTCAGGCAGTCTGTCGAGTCGAGTTCCTTATTCCATGCTATTTTTGTGTTGAATAAAAAAAAGCATCTTTATGTAATTGTGATTCATTCATGACATCATGGCAGGAATCAGGGTACAGTCAACTTCAATGTAAAACCAGTCAAACAACTCATGCAGCACATCCATGAAAGCGAAGCAAGCCTACAGTAGATGCATCCCCAACTGGAATATATTACACAGCATAAATATTAAAAAGTATATTAGGTAATATTTCAGGTTTGTAGGCACACGTTTTGTTTGAAGCAGAAGGTCAAACTGCAATCGTCCCAGCCCAACAATGGGAGCTGAGCTGATTTGCATGAACAGCTGCAATACCTCCAACTATTTTTCCTCACTGATTGTCTCTACGAATATATTGGAGCAGGCCAGACATAGGTTGGAGGTAAGCCAACATTGGATGGAAAAGCAAGCGAACGAAACAACATGCAGACGCGCGTCTCACTGAGAGAAGAGAGTACTGGGGCTGTAGTTGAGGAACACGCGACACTTTGAGATCCCCACATCCATCTCTGAAGAAGTGTGACCAAATGACGGATCTTCGTATTTCTCTTTTACAGCAAATGGTAAACCAAGTGGGGAGAAAATAGGACCTACAGTCTGCTCCCTTTAGGAAGGAAACCATTCACCCCAAAGGGTGTAAGATACTGTGTGAAAATATTGAGATACTGCACACAAAGCGTTAGGCAAGACAAACCATTATCTATTGAACAGCGATAACCATGTGAGCACTGAAGGGTGAACTAGATGGCACTGATGTCTCGTTGTCGTGATCATCATGGCAGTACACGCATGTGCTCGTATGTGATCATTTCCATCGAGGATTGAAAGGAGATGCATGATCTCAACTTTTAACCACTATTGGCTGCCTAATCTCTTACCCTAACTAACAGAAGCATCATAACAGATAGCACTATTAGGTGGCAAACAGAACACAACAGTGACATTAACGTATGTCATTGTAGTAGGCTATATGCAGAGGTAAATATCAGATGTAAAACTGTCAATCAAGGATTCACTGGGAACTTAAATCATGACGGATGGATAAATATAATATAATATCATTATATGCCAATATATAATCTATCAATAATATATAGTAAGCCTGCTTTAAACATGGCCTGTCTGTGGTTTCTTGGGGTAACTTACCATTGAGCATATTAAGTACAAGTATCCCCTCACGTTGGGATGGGAGCAAACAGAGCTAGCGTAGCCTATGCACAGCTACATAACCTCTACGGTACACAACACAATCTACATGACATGTTCACCTCTAGCACCTCTAAGAAGAGGACTAACATTGTTCACCTTATCAAACCTTTGCAACAAAGGTTTTACTTAATAATTATTATTGCTTAATAAGGGCAACCCCGACGAGTCCGACGCGAAGCATCGAACACGTCGTTGCACCATGGATGTGTCAAAACTCAAGAGCGTCTAAAACATTGTCCAAATGTACGTTAGACGTCAACCATACTCGTCTAAACGCATGCGTACATTTAGTGACTAGTACTAAAACTTCACTTACTAACGTACGACGAGAACCGTTTTTATGCTGTCAAGCTGGACGAGGAGGACACGCGCAGGTGGAATGCCCGATTTGAGAAGCGAGAAGCGCGAAGCACGACGCCGGCATGACGTCACACAGAGGGTCCGGTTGGTGGGCGTAGGAGGTGAACTCGCGAGAGATTCCCTGCGTTCCCAACATACTATTCCAATTGATGAATTAACTATGCCAGTAAAATATTATATTTGTCTCAATACAGTATGCCATAAATAGCAGGATGTTATTCTGCCCCATAATAAGATACATGGATGGAACTACAGGTGTGCTAATCAGTGATAACACCTGTTGTATGTCCCAATTGTATGCATCCTGTGCAACTGTAGGTACTCTGTAAGGGTAGCTGGAGCTCGTAGTAGAAGTAATAAAAAAAAAAAAGTTATTTGGAACGCAGCCCATAGATTGGACATGGATGGACCAGGCTAGCTGTCTGTACCCTTGGGCCCTTTCGTTATATATTTTCAATCACAGCAACCTGATCCTTTTATAATAGTATGTACTTTTGTATGACCCTTTTTACGTTTCTAGATTGTAATAAACAACCGCAGCTCTATTTCATAATAAATACATTTGAAAACAATAAGTTATATTAAACAACGTGCGGATGAAGTTCATTGTTCATAACATGTTGCACACATAATAACAAGTACACCAACATGTAATAAAAAAGGACCGCCTTTATTTACTTCACATTAATCAATGCATAAACGAAATGTACAAAAAAGAAAACATTTATCTTTTGAAAAAATACAAAATATACATTTACGGATCTTGTGAACAACCACATCAACATAAGTACTCCTAATGAAATGACAAATTGGCTGTCAGCCAACAGTCAATCATATGCATGAATAGTTTTTCCTAGTTTCATCAGAAAATAGTTTGACTAAACACCAGCAGCACATGCATCAGCGATTCAAATCACAAGTTATAGCAGACAAACTGAATATTACTAAAAGATTTCCCAACCAGAACGCTGACTAAATATCCTTCTCATGCAGCATTAACAGAATCTCAGTGACACCATAAATTAACTTAAGTACAAAATGTGGAAAACAAAAAATAAAATGTACAGCATTTGAAAAGAATGTACACATTGAGGTGAGTCTTTAAAAAGACAGCATGAGTTAAACTAGGATCTACATGGCTGGTACATCAACATGAATGGTATCACCTATCCTCATCCGTTTATTTCTTCATATTGAGAGAATGAACCGTTAACCTAATAAAATGCTTATAAAAGGCTTGAGGACTGGTGATGGGCACATATGGTCAACTAAAACCCATATAACCCCCAGATATCCCTTTCATTTAATCTGATGATATCAAACTGAGCCTTCGTGAGTTGTGGCAACAAATGCCATGTGGTCATAAACACATCATATGGAGAAGCAAACATTGTGGATGAATGGCATCACGTCTGTGAGAGGCAAAACTAAGGAAGGCTGTGTTCAATTGGGAGCACAGTATGAGAAGTACAAATTAACCAGGAGGATATTGTAGAGATGGTCAAACTGCAAAATCAGGTTTATAATCCTCTGCGTCTAACCACGTGTATCACTTTCGCAAACCATTTGTGCGTATTTAAAATTTGTCGCTTACCAAAAAATAGCAGCCGGCATTTTGTTTCTAGGTCTAAATGTTATCTGAATGACTCGTCGTTGTATAGCAGAGCGACTAGTCAGGCAGAGAGTAAAGGCACCCGTTTGAGAAAGCACCTTCCAGAAGACTGCATTAAAAAGATTCTCGCAAGTAGAATTGTATTTTTTTTGCAAGGATTTGCAGGGATTGTTGTGTTTAGCCCAATGGTCGTTCTCACACATTACAAGTCTTGTGTACAGACCTTCCTGTTGAGATTGAAACAAGAGGTGGATGAATATAACATGAGCAGTCATTCTTAACAGGGACATAAAAATTATTGGATCAAAACAGAAGCTCTTGAATTGGGCATAATCTAAATCCTTTTGTGTGAGGCGGACCTTGAGACAATAGCTTCTTGTGATTATGTAATGTCTTTGCCAGGGCTTATTTACAGAGCTTTCTCATTTTAACCCTTTTTTGTTTTGTTCAAGCTTTCCAGACTTACAAGAGGTAGCATTACATCATTCCCTGTAGATATGCAACAATATGCAACAACCCTAAAACACAGCACATCAACTCTGTTGTGGCAACAGAGTGGACACAGTCATGTACATGCTAGCATCGCATTTTCGCTTGAAAAAAAAGAAACCATTAGGATTAGTTTAAGGATACAATCAAATCACCATCAAATCTGGAAACCACTCTTCTCTTTATGCAATCAGGGCAACTCCGAGAATGAGTATACCATCAGAATTAGCCTGCTAATCTCAGCATTTTTGTATCCAATTTCCCGTGGACCTACAATATGAATAAATGTGATGCAGAGTGTGTAAAACAATCCATGCAGAATTGTGCATCTTAATGACAAACTAAAAGCGATTGTGAGAGTATTACCTCTTCAAAAACATACCTCATGCTTCTTCTATAAAACGATCTTTCAATAAATAGTTTTCCTGCAGAGTTTTGGCTTACTTGTGTTAGGTTTGGTTAGGGTTTGGGTTAGTCGGGGTTAGTTTGGATTAGGAATTTGGTTCAAGAAGATTGGACTTTAAATGCTTTGCAAACACCTCCACCTTTTCTGTGTCAATCCCCCCCCAAATAAAGAGAAGCTTAAATGTAGGTCGAAATCAGAAGTTTTAAATATGCGCGTTGAATATATTATACACATATAACACATATGTCATACACATATGACATGTGTGCTAAAGCCCTATACGTTCAAACTAAAAGAGCTGCAGTGTGTGGGCTGAGGCCTGGTCCTGTACCCTAAGACATGAGGCACAGGGGTGTGTGCGCAACGATGAGTTCCTTGGAGCAGAGCCAATCAAAATGGCGAGTTCATTCCCAGTTTAGTCTCAAATTGTAATTTCTGCCGCTTCTGGTATCGAACCCGCACCCTGTGAAAAATAAATAATAATAGTTTGTTACAAACAGTACAATAAAATGGCTTGATCAGTACTGCATTCAGAATGTAGTAAGAGAAAATCCTAATAATTAATAATTCAAATTATATAATCGTTGAAATTCAGGCCTAACTCTTTCGTCCTCTTACTCAATCCCTTAGCTATAGTCCCCTCTTTACAGATATTTTGTATTGCTACTATTCCTGCCCAGGAATAAAAAGTCCATTGTATAAGAGGGCGCAAGGATCACTAGGTAAACCATTGCATAAAAATGTCTCCCATGACTCACCAATATAAAGTATACTATATAGAAACATATACTGTACTAGTATACTATATATAGCATTAAGAAGCAAATTATATAGGATATTACTGTCTCCTTAGGAAGGATCATGCGTGCCACTGTTGGAGGGAAGTAGTGGAATTAAGTTCAGATATATAGTTGAAGGCGCTATAGGGAAGGTTTAAGAGGTGCAAAGAGAGTGAGCAAGGTTTTTTAAACCTAGCACCCCAAATGTTGAACTTCACACACCTGTGATTGACAGGCAAGAGAGATCCCCTGAACCAATCAGGGAAAAGACACCGATGGGTTTAACCTCAACAGCGTACCTAGAGCTCCTCTAGGTCTGCGTTGGGGACGGGGCCTAAAGGTACCTGATCTCGTGTAGCTTCACCATCTCGTTCACCAGCACCACCAGCAGAGGGGACAGGGACACCAGCAGCAGCGCCGTCAGGGGGATGTCCCAGAGGGCAAAGGTCAACGGGGAACTCCGGTCGCACCACAGCTGGTAGTCCACCGTGGCCTGCACCACCTGGCCAAGCAGGCTGTGGAGGGACAGATGGGTGG
>OOFH01053108.1:0-14026 GCA_900323355.1 Merlangius merlangus | reverse complement strand
CACACACACTTGTATATACACATTATTCATCCCTGTTCCTTCACTGTGTTCTTGTTGTTCAAGTTGGATACACACACACACACACACACACACACACACACACACACACACACACACACACACACACACACACACACACACACACACACACTCTTGTCTCACTCATTGTTAAATAAAAAAAAGACTTTCATTCGTGTCATGATTTGTTATTCTTTAATATATTTGATACTTTGTGTAAGGCTTAGTCTTAAAAGTATCATGGTTGTGTGGTCAACCCCGGCCTCATCAGAAGAAGTTGCCTGGAAACTAAATGCTAAATGGACTGTTGCTACTCTGCTTTCTCAATCGCTCTGACCACGGGTAAGTGAATCGGAATTACAAGCAAAATCAAGGAAATCCAATAGTCCAGTTGTGCAAAAATAAACATTGTGTATCGTCTTTGATTTCAGAACAGATGTAGTAAGGTTAAGCCACTAAAGCCTAGTGCTACCCATGCTAACACGAACTGAAGCTTTCCCTCAAACTTAAAAACGTATAAGTAGCTTTCAGTTGTCACCCTACCACTCCAAATGTAAAACTGACATTTACAAATATGCAACAATAGTCAGAAAAGTACGTGGGAATGTTTTTTTAATTTATATTTACCATTCAATATTGCAATCGCTGCTGTCAGTCCCATTGAAGAACACGGCAGCGCGGCGTGTTTTGGAACTATACAGGCTTACATGAACCACCTGACCACCCGGCCGGCGAGATCACCCACCGAAAAGTGTGACCCCAGGAGGCGCTGTTGTACATTTTCTGCGACATGCACGTGCGTATTATAACAAAAACATAAATAAAACGTAAGATCTCCCACAACCGGTGGGTATTTCTTTTCTTGATACAAACATTAATTCTAAACAGCATTTTACACAGTAGCCTATAATAGTAAATGCTCAAAGGTAAATCAGCGTAATTTAACACTGACTATAGCATTTTATGGGTAAAGAAGCAACGGTGAAGGGCCGTACTACACGCCCTATCCATTGTATGGGTCTGTAAAGTACTAATCAAATCAATCAAATGTATTTATTAAGCACCTTTAATAAAAAGGTAATTGGTTGGGGGGAGATCTTATGTTTTATGTATGTTTTTGTCATGCCTGTCTATGCTTCAAACTCGTGCATACTGCAGAAAATATGCAACAGCGCCCCCTGGGGTCACACCTTTCGGTGGGTCGCAGAATTCGGTGTAACACCGGCACTAAAGAGGGAAAAAAGAGTGCATCCCCATTGTACCCAGCACTTCTGAAAATGCACTTCCAAATGCGTTTCTGTCCCCAGCACATTTCAAACCAAACTGACGCCCATGAGTCAACGTTAAAAGAATTAATAATAAATAGCAAAGCGTCCAAAACTCCGACACCATGACAAATTGAGCATATTTTATAGGACTTAAGTAATGATGAAATGATTGCTAAATGAGCTTTGGGGATTGTTTGTAAAAAGTGTAAGTGTCCCTTGAAACACTCTCCACAACAAAGTATGATTAAGTTTGATTGTCATTAATAATGATCTCATTAATCGCCAATCCTCGTGCAAAATGTCTTAACGTGGAGTCACTCATTCACACGCCAAGCCTTTTAAATGGAAATTGGTTTTCCCCAGATGCAAAAATCTAAAAAATTAACAAGCAGTTTGTCAAAGATCACAAGCGGTTCCGCGTTCTTCCTTTCATATATTAATTAGTGGAGGAGGTGGGCCCGGCATTAGTCATCCCTGGCCCCTGGGACACCCGGCTGACGGATGAAGGTGGTGGTGGAGATCGAGAGCTCTAGAAACCTCTGTTCTCCCCAGCTGAGCAACATGGGGCCTGGCAGGTAGGGGCTGCTCCCACCCCACAACACCTAGAGCAGTTGCCAGTGGCGATATGCCCCTCATCAGTCCCAGCCCGGTCCGAGCCACTCCGGACCAGGCACTGTGTCGACCCAGTTAGCATCACTGCCCTGAGATAAACACTCTGCAGGGAGACAGCGAGACTTGCTCCAGACTCTCAGGCATTCAAGTGTTCAACTTGTCCAGCTGGGGACTTCAAACTTCAATTGCCGCAGTGGATGGGAACACACTGTGTGTGTAGTGGTTAGCGTGTTTCACTCCCAGACAAAGGGTTCTGGCTTTGAACGCTGGGTGGCCACAGTCTACCTGTAGGCATCCTAGAGCAAAAAGCTCTTACATGCTCCTTTATGAACTCGTATCTAAAAGTTGGATGCGACATAAATAGTGCTACGTATAATTGTGGTTGATCGACAGAGAAAAAAGAACAACGTTGCAAATTGGATGAGAAGTCAGTAACTGGCAGAGACTTCATTTTTGATACCACTTGGATCTGTGCAGAACCACTCAAAGTAGCTTTCACAATCAAAGTTATTCCTTATTTAGTTTTATCCCCATTTTTTTGGTCTAGTGCAAAGCAGTTGAACCAAAAGATTTGAGTTCAGCCTCCCTCTATGCTCTGCTCTCAACCCTTTATCCCCCCCCCCCCTGCCGCCACGCACCCCAAGGTTGGGTGCTGGGTGCTGATGTAGTGATGAATGGGGAGGTCTAGTCAGGTCAAAGTGCTCTCCTCGTCTCTCCTACTACTCAAGGATCTCTCGGTTGCCACAGACAGCGAAGATGAGTAATACAGACAGTGAACACCATAGTCACACACCAAGACCTCAGATTCTGATTCTGAACCTTGGATGTCCGGACCCAGCTAGAGCAGAATCACGGGACGGAACCATTCAAGGTTCTTGTCTCATCTTTTCAGCCAAAGTTTGTTAATATTATTCGATTTTTGACATGCCTATACCTTATTCCTTTATTTTAAATATTTCTTTAAATGCTGCTTATCTGTGTGATTCCCTCGTCTTCTATTGTCTTTTAAACTGTTGTCCTTTCAATGTTGTTCTTGTATTGTTGCTATTATGTTGAGGTGTATGGGTGTTCAGGAACCAAGCCTAAGAATTGTACTCTTGTGTACAATGCGATGGAATAAAAATGATTCTGATTCTGTTGTTGAATGGGATTCCTGCCTATGTAAAGCCTGAATGGCCTCAGGTTTTAACGGTGCTAAGGAAATAAACTTGCCTTGTCGTGTCTATTGTGTAAAATATACAAAAGAAGCTAGGTTGGTTTTTAGTTTATTTTAAGCCCTGTTTCTTTGACACAGAATGCAAAACAAACATTATTTGACATATTTTACAATGACTTTAATAACGATGCTGTTCCTTCTGATAAGCTCTGTTGTCAGATGATATTATACAAAAAATTACATAGTTTAAGGTATTGTGTTGATTGTTTGAATCGAAGCCACGCAGCCACGTAACCCTAGCCATGCGGTGAGTGTCAGGACACCGCAGTAGACCTCGCAGGTGATGGGGTCGTAGCCCAAATTAATTCCCTCAGCGGGAACCAAACAATATTTTTACCTCATTTGCCTCTCTTGTCAGTCAGCGTTTATTACAGGCTTTCCATAATCTTCTTTCATCCACGTGTATGTCTTTCGAATTAATGGTTCCCAAATCAAATAGGCCCCTGTATTTTCCTCACGACCACTGTTAAAACTATCCAGAGTGCTATTAGCTTGCTGCTAGCAAAGGGCTGGAAACATACAGTGAACAGAAATGATCTTTAATCTCACCACTATAAACCTGTCTATCTTTGCTTGCTACAGTTTATATAATTTATGGTTATGAAAAATAGATAGTCCCGCCACCATGCGCAGTGCATTTAAACAGTATTCTGATTTTTAGGATATTTCTTTGAGTATACCTTTTGACACTGCTGCTACTTATATTTGAAAAGTCACGCATCGTAACCTAGTGCATAATGCAGGGTGTGATCCTCAACATCCTCTGGTGAATATTCTCATGTCGACGAGGCGGGCGAGGAGTCAGCTAAATGAACGTGGCACAGAGTTGTTCACCGCATCGTTGGTTTATTTCTGTTTGATCTCTGAAACAAGATCAACTCCTGGTGTTCTGGATCTCAGCTCTCCGGGGTCTGGAGGGGACGACGGCGGAGACGCTATCGTCCTGAACCTCCTCTGAACACTCCTGGTGCTCTGTTACAAGGTCACTGTTTCGCTAAACACTCTGGGGGAGGGAGTGGGGAGAGGGAGAGAAGCGGGATTGAGGGAGGTAGAGAGAGGGAAAGGGAGATGGACAGAAAGAGTGGGAGGGAGAGAGTGCAAGGGTGGGCGAGGGATGGGGGAGAGAGGGAAAGAGGAGGGAGGGAAAGGAGGGAGGAAGGGGGATGGAGGATTGATTGGATAGATTCAGCATCCCACTCTGCTCATTACACTCATTTCTCTTATGCATGGGGTTAATTGCTGCAGTAACACACGTGCACACAAAACCGTAGAACTAGCGATGCGGTTCCACAAGCATCAGAATAACCAAGGCAACAATGGAGACCAATCAAGTTTTTGTACGGACATACACACATAAACCCACGTCACAGTATCAACAGCCTTGATGTTGTCTTTGTCAATGCTGGTGCCCGCAACCCACCCCCCAGAGTTGCAAATAGAAGAGAGCCAAACAGAGCAATATATAGGAAATAAGCAACCCAAAGTAACACTTCTCCCTATCCGCTCCCTCCCTCCCTCGTCTGCCATAGTGAAGTGTTGCAATTACGCACCTGAGATTGACACGCATGATTGATTCCCTGAAACAATCCGGGAGGAAACACCTTGATCAGATATTCTCACATCGCATTTCATTTGCTAATAGCTGACGTATGGATGCATAATTTCAAACAAATTATACAAAAAATTTAGCCTTAAATCTCACCTCCACCTTTAAGTAGGTTGAGAGGGTCACTAATTAGCGCTACACCATTCTACCGCTATGCAATTTAAGTTATATTACTTCATTAAACTGAGCTGTGTATGCCAGTTTACGGTCTGCGGAGGGAGAAGAATAAGAGCATGACATGAACAACCACAAAGACAAGGAGAATAAATGTGTAGTCATAAAGACACATTGGATAAACACAGGATAAAGATAAAGCATTATTTGAACCATGTAACGTCAACGGATATCCCGACCCAGAAGTTTCTTGCCTACGCCTTTCAACCAAGCTCTCAGCAATAACATCCCATCCGATGCTGCCGATCCATGTGTTCCGTCGTGAGATTAGACGACAGGAAGTGGAGCCGGTAGGGGGCATTTTTCGTTCTGAAAGACGCCTGCAGGTTGCACTATGTATTTTGTCTCCAAACCCAGAACCTCTCGGCTGGGGATAAAACACCTCAGCTACTAGACCATTCTGCTCCCACCTATCTAACTGAGAGGGTGGCGGGTCACTTTTAGTGGAGGGATATGATGGAAATAGATAAGAGGATGAGCGATGGAGAGAATTGAGGAACAGTGAAGATTGTCTGTAAAAATTCAGGCGTAAATATAATTTAATTCCGAATTTTGCTGACCACACTATTGAATGCTATTAGCTTGCTGCCAGCAGAGTGCAGTCTTCAAAAATAACAACATAAATGCTCTTTGACTCCTTTGCCACGATAACGACTCTTTTAGATCCTCTTTTCGATCTTCCCTTGATCATTTAAGCTTGTGGATAGTAGATGGTGTTAGGCCTTTGGTATTGCATGGAAGAACACTGCCGATGGTGGCCTCTTGGTAGTGATTGACTGAAGGTGATTGGGGTGGTGGTCACGGGGAAGGTTGATGGTGAATGGGGGGTAATGGTGGAAGGGTGACGATGGTGTTGGTGATGAAGGGCTAGTAGCTGCGGGATGGTGATGGTGGTGGTGGTAGTGGTGGTGAGGGGGGTTGATGGAGGGGATCAGTCCATGTACCCCGGCGGTCTGTGTCTTTCCCAAACAAGCAAGGACGCTAGATGCAGCGGGAGGATTAATAACGTCTCTGGACTAATTTCCAGCGGCAGCGTACGCAGGGGAGCGAGCCAGCTCTCTCACTCTGCTGACAGTTTAGTGCAGCGCTCGGATATTTGTTTGGTGATAGGCCTTAGCGCTGGCAGGTTGGGAGCTGGCACAGGGTACACAAAGGGCATTTTTCGCAATTATTATCGTCTTGAGGACAAACGGGACGTGCCGTTTTTTAAAAGCTGTCAGTGGCAAATGGGAAAGCCTTCAGCTCGGCTGAAAAATCAAACGGAAGGAGAACAGGCCGGCCACTTTGTGTATCGTACATAAAACCACGGCGACCGCCTTGTTAAATCCTTCTATCTCGCTCTCCCATAGCGCTTTTTTAATAGACGGAGAGAAAACAAGCGGTTCTTGGTGTTTTATTAGATTAGTAAAAGCCTTCGGTCGGAATCTGTATGATGAACCATACATCATCGTAATGTTATTGCTGGAAACACGGCCCTTTAGAAATAACCTTCCCTTTCCTCTAAAACGCTACGTATTTTCCTATAGACCTTACACTGTTACTGCTTCATTGGATGAATTGAGGACACAAACAACAAAGACAAAATATTTCATACAATACAGAACAACTCCATTAATATAAGATAGAACATACTTTATTCATCCCAGACAGGAAATTCTGAATTTAATGTTTGAAATAGTCGTATTATTGGACTCTGGCTAAATTCTCTCCAGTTAGACTTAAGAGTTATTAATGCATTCATGAATAGAAATGTATTCCATCATTTTTAAAATAGCATTCCATTTCCTTTCTCAACATTTTCTCACTATTTTTGTGATTTTCCCTTTTAGTATTTTAAACTACTGGTCGACTCGAATGGTTAACGGTTCAATTTAGCAAGAAACTGCGATACAGCGCACAAGTTAGAGGTTCACACTAGATATACACACAGTTGATATACACACACTAAAACTAGCTGCCACTATGTACATCTCTTGGTTGTATACACACACATGTTATGTTAATATTAAGTTCTATATGCAATTAGTTCAACACATTAACCACAGTGTTTTCAGCTGATGTTTCAAGAACTGCTACATTCTCAGTTTGATATCTGGAAGGAAGCTATTCAGCAAACCATCCATAAGAGTGTGAAGGATTGGGGTGAAGGAGTATGGATGTATTCATGTCCCGGTTCATGCTCCTACATCCTGGGAACCATGTATCTTTGATCCGTCCATCTCAACGTGCTGACCAGCGGTGTTTTAATAATCACAGCCCTCTCCCTCTGTTTACAGACTTCAACTGGTTAACATAATGCGGCATATCAAAGACTGTGATGGAATGCTTTAACCAAACCTTATTCATATAGAATATTTATTTTTACACATGAAAGACCTGTTCAAATTACATGAATAATGATCATCTATGAAGCATGGACCTGTATGAGTGGTAGGGTAGCTATCTATCTATATTCTGTTGATCCCGAATTAATTTACGACTGAATATTATAACATATATTATATTATTCAATACCAATGAGGTGTACTTTACCCGCATACTTAACAACTACGATACAAGGATTCATCCTTAGGAACACAAGTTTGGTTGAGCAGTTGTCAAACCGAATTTACAACTCAGAGGCTAGATTTTATACAGGTTCTGTACACACATACACACACACACACACACACACACACACACACACACACACCATACCACGCCACACCACACCACACCACACCACACCACACCACACCACACCACACTCACACTCACACTCACACTCACACTTCGCTCCGGTGCTGAGAGTGTTAAAGGTGATTCATCCTTGCATGTCGAGAATTAATCAAAGCTACTTCCTGTTGGAGTTTTCACATTTCAGCTGTGGACCGAGCCAGTGTATTTTAGCCAGACTGAGAAGCATCTCATTTGAATTTGTTCTTCTGATTGGTTATAATATGTATTTCTGGTTATTTCTATAGATTTGATAAAGAGAGTCAAAGAATATAATTCAATGTATTTGTTCAACCATTTAATAGTTAATAATATGGAATAATATACAAAATAAATTCCAAGACACACGGTGCGGAACAAGTCTAAACTGAATTAAGCATACACTAAATGGCAATTTTTTTTATTTAGTTTCCAATTTTATTTTTAGCTTTAAAAAAATGACAGAGGTCCAGACCACTATGACCTCATAGCATGACTGTTGCAACCAATAAATGCTCTTCCTTAAATGCTGAGAATATAAACTTTATATGGTAAAGTTAATCAGTTTTATGATATCTCCTATTCTACCCTTGACATTTGAAAGTTGGCAACATAACATCACTTTCTGTGTTTCCACAACTAGGGAAACTAGGGGAAGCTGTGGAAAAACAGCAAAAAGCTGGACACATGGTTTTGTGACAGTCTGGTACAAAACACTGCACCCTAATTTCTTTCCAAATATATTAGTGCTGCTCTCTCTATATTAGCTGGTCCCTGTTTATTGGACACCTGAGCGCTGGTCTCTATATATTGGAGACCTTAGCACTGGTCTCTATATATTGGACATCTTAGCACTGGTCTCTATGTTGGCAACAGCCTGCAGTGTTTGTTTAAAAGCCTTTAGAGGAGAACATGATAGCCTAGCCACCTCCTCTGGCTCACAACTGTTCCCAGTTCAATTCCCATCCAACTAAACAATATCAGCCGTCTCCGTAACGACCCTGCCAGCTAGCGGTCGAACGTGTCAGCCTTAACTATGTGTATTGTTTATAGCTGCCTGTTATATATTACCTCTTGGCTTTCAGCTGTTCAGCTGGCCTTTTATAATTTGTTTTTGTAGCAGAAAAGCGAATGCAGTGCTCACAATACCTGCTGCCGTGGTTATTGTGTTCTTTACTGTCACGCGTCAACCACATCGTTTATGGTGAGGTTGTTTTTACCTTCACAAGCTACTATCTCCAAGACAGACACTCAGGGTTACAAACTAACACCTCAGGGTGCAGACATTTACATCACTGATGGTTCTGAATTTCCTGTCTGGGATCAATAAAGTGGTCATTTGTTTTCATAATAGTATGATTGTTAAGGCCCAAAAATCTAGTCTGTTTTAAATGTGGATTATGATCCACATTTAGGGAGCGCAAAGGCATGCATGGCAGTACTTGAAATGCCTGAGCCACTCTGGTCTTCATCTTCAGTAGATGAGTACTGCGTGGGCGCTACCAAAGTAGTGCTACCTTGAAAAGTGTGACCGTGGTAACACACAGCCTCCGATCCTTGGGGGAATGGCAGTGTCACTCATGGACATCTAATTGATAACCGCCAGAGACATTACTGTCAGCAGGAAGTCACAGCACATATTCACATTTACGTCCTGGCACAGGATTACCTTATTTTGCTTCACCCCCGCTTCTCTCAGAGTTGCTGACATACCCTGAGCTATGCCAGTCAAGGTGCCACAGTATTGCTACACTCATTGCGTCACATGTGTCAATCTCTGCTCTTTTGATTCTCTTACCAGGGCAGACTTTCTAGTGTTTAATTCAGACGACAACTAATAGCTCAATTTAAAATTGGTTCCGTCGTACAACTCCAAACTCATACTTAAAGTTGCCTTGGTAACGTGTGTGACAGTTAATTTCCCGGAAACCTGACATAAGCCCAGGTTTGATAAATTTCCCACAATACCTTTCAGCCCGTGCAGCTTTAGCTCCCTAATTGGACTAAAGTGCCCATTCTTTTCCTGCTTGACGCATAATGCCTATTTGTTGATTTATTGGACATGCAGGGTTTGCTAGAGATCTGCTTTAGTGCTTTCTCTAAAGTACCTCTATCTCCTACTACATACATTGACATATACTGTATAACACATACAATTTGATCTAATCATTCGAAAATATTTTCCCCAAGCTCAAGACCAGCTGCATTCATATACACACACACTTTTCTCACGTTGACACACACAAATGGTAGCGAATGAATAATAGGTACAAAGAAACAAACAACATGCATCATGAAAAAGCATATGGCCGACAAAGATATATTGCCTGTACATGTCGCACAGAATCAAATTTAAATTTAGAACCTTCTACCTATTTTATTGCAAGATGGCCTCAATTCTAGCGTTCAATCAAAAGTGACAATCCCATTAAATAGTCATTTTCTTCCACCAAGTCCTCTGCGTAGATATTTCCCGTCCGATATATTTGCCCTTCCAAAAAAAAAGCTTAATTGAAATGTGGAGGCAGGGCCGACCTTGTGATGTTTATCTTTGACAGAGACGTTGGTCCGCTCCGGTCGTGGCTTGACTAGACTGGTCATGAACGCAAGCACACAGGCAGAGTCACGCATCCATCATCACCGCTGCGCTGTCAGCCAGATGAGGACACACGTGATTTATCAACCAAACACAGAAGAGCAAGCTGTATGTTTAGCTTTTTTAACAGCCACATAATGAACAAAGGTTCCAGACATGTGCGTTTAGTTGAAGACGCTTTTAAGTTATTGATGAAGGATGTTGAGGCGGACACATTTTGCTGTTTATAACTACATGTTGTCCGGCTGGAATTGTTTGTATGTGACTTCAATGGTTAAACACAGTGATATTTTTTTTTATCCTTAAAGCTTTAATGAAAAATAGATACATTTACTTTATGAACTTCAAGACTTTCTAGAGAGACAATATTACAATTTGGGACAAACTTTCAAAAAGGAAAATGCAATACAATTGGTCATATGCCCAGATCCTGCCCTCTTTTCACTGAGATCCTGTTACAGTATAAGTGTCCCAGTGTTACTTTAGGTCAAAAGATATGTCTATCCCTTCCATAGCTTTGCAGGTTTACCTCCCACTGTATGCATCCTACCATGCAGGAAACAGCCCTGCATGGTACCCCTCCTCTCCAACCTGCACTTTAATGACCCATTTCTGTATTCACCGCAAAGAAAAATCTCTGTCGACTCGCTCTTTACAGAGGGCTCTTCTAAGCAAGGAGAAGGAGAGGGATTCTGGACAATGCTTTCTTCTGAAAACACCATGCATGTCCAGTAGAGCCATGTGTACGGGGAGTCTGTTCGTTGCAGAAGTACAAAATCTGCCAACTGCTTCTGTGCACTCTTAGCAGCAGTTGGTTTCTGATCATGATCCTTCAGCCTGCCAGTTTGTTTGAGTTTTGTTTGTGAGCCTTTCTGTGCAGTTTTAATGCAGTAGAGGCAGCCCTTCTACTGCTAGTCCAGATATTCCCTTTCACATACTCGTGTTAACACCGCAAAAGGAACCAACAAACAACTCAAAAGTAGATGCTCTTTTTAACACTTTTTTGATTAACTTTGATTCATTCTGTTTCTTTGGCTTTTTCAGTTTGAACTGTTTCATCAACATTTGACTGTTTATTCAGGGACAAGCTCAATTATTTTCAGGAAATGGTACATATTACATTAATTGCATTGCATTAGGTGCATTTTAGCTGCCAGAGGACTGCCAACATGATGGAAGTATCAAATAAAGCATCACAATCATTTAATTTGCTGAACATTACCTATGTCCTTGACGATTACAGGATGGTTGAGTCACCTGGGATGTATTTACGGCATTCTACAACACTGCTCCTTAGGAGATCTGAGGGGTATCTGTTTATTTATTTTTAAATATATTGATATCTTAACGTCATTTTCATTCCTTTTTAAGGCCTTTGGTACATAGAAAAGTGAGTATTACTGCTATAATTATTGTCAATAGTAGTATTAGTAGAAGTATTTAGTGGTAGTAGTGAGTAGTACTATTTCTTATCAACAGTAGTAGCAGCAGCTCTAGGAGTAGCAGTATTGCGGTAGTTGTAGTTTTGACATTGCATTGCTCTTATCTTGTTGAGACCTCCTGTAATATATATTAATAGGGATTAGTGCACCACATCCTTTGTCTGTGTATTTCCTTAATTTGTATTAACGGGTTCTGTAGCCTTTTCTCTCCTAAGTATTCTGAGAGTCTCAGTCTTATCCCACACTGTCTTGTTCAAAGCCCAAGCTTTATTCTTTATTTGCATTTTGGTATTCATATATTTACCTTTGTCACAACCATTATTGTAATTCATTTTCATTTGGGTGTTGGACACTGCCGAAGACGAGCCCTTCTCTCGACGGTAACGGATGCATCTAGAAACTTCTTTCACAGCTTTATTCATTGTGGCTGGCTAGCTTTTTGAGACAGCGTGCTAAACATATTCATATCTCGTCGCTCGGTCCAAACCGTGTGTATTGATTCGCATGCCAAGGCCAAATATCGGAAATGCAGTGGAAAGAAAAATAAAACTTGATGTTGAAGAGATATAATGTGGGGGGAATGTTTTTTCTTCTTCTGTTCTTTAAAAAATTGTCTCACCCAGGGATGTTGGCCTTTCACGTTTCATTGTTTACGTTGGAAAGCTTCAACACTTTTGCCCTCGCTGCTCTCTCTCGGAACCCAGCCAGATGAGTGCCCTGGCTTCCACGTCCAAGTTTTGTCTGATGTTAGCAACGCTCTTTCACTGCTTTGTGTTAGTGTAATTTCTGCCTACCAATCCAGAGGTTCTGGGTTTGTCACCCGATTTTACCCCCCTGACCCCTGATGACGTGTACCTGATGCACTGTAAATCGCTTTGGATAGAAGAATCGGCTAACTAAAAGCTTAGTAATATTGAGCAGGCTTATAAAAAGTAAACATGAAAGCAAATGTTACTTCACTCAGATGAAAGTGATAGGCAGCAATCATGTATGATTTGATAATGTGTGTATCGTATAGTATACAAGTAAGTACTTTTGCCTAATCGTTGCCATTTTCTTATTCTTTTTCTTCTACTTCACTAAATTCTAAATTATCTTCTTTTTTAAGTTCACTACTTTGATCTAATGCCTCCCAGTTATGAATACTATTTTGACTTAGGCTTTACTAGGCTTTTATGCTGTTGGATTTTCATTAGGTTTAGGTTATTTATATTGTAGACGATGAGAGGAATATATAGATAGAACGACCTCAATTTCAACTTGCATGTTTCTGGTCTATTCACTTTAATATATGATGACAAATATTGACAAGTGACAAGTACTTTTTACAGATTAGTTAATCTTATATTGTTTAAAGGCTCTCTGGGGTAATATTTAGTTGTGAAAAGGTTTTAATATTTAGTTGTGAAAAAGAACAACAAGGTCAATACTGAATGATTTCCAAGAAAGTCCCTGATAAACATATACTTTTAAAGCATTACAACGTAATCATGGCTCAGGGATTTAACAGCCTGTTTTTAATTTGTGAATAGATCCATTAAGCACAACTCTTCTATATCAATTTACTCGATGTAATTAAAGTACTGTCACATTTATCCATGGACATTTTTTATTTTTAAACGCTGGCAGCTCTAGTCTTAATTTAGCCAGAATTCGGTCAGCTCTCTGTCTATAGTTGTTCATATCTGAGGTGCATCTCAAGCTGGCCCGAATACCATTTTTCAGGCTTCGAATACTCGTCGGTTTTTCCGAGTATTCGAGTATACTCGTTCCAGAAAAAAAATAAAATAAAAAATTATAATTATAATAATAATAATCCTATACTCCCTAGAACCGATTTTGACAGTATCTGCACATTTAGTTGAAGATTTTATAGCGTATGAACTTTAATTAGTAGGCCTAAGTAAGTTGAAGTTCCTTACTTTTTCCCCGTGGAAGCGAACAGCTGTTCAAATCAGCTGTCCTCTCATCTGCCATCTCAGCCCGTACGGGAGCTTTTCAATTCATCCTGGAACGTGCATCTTCTCAGGGAATTTGTACAATAAATCCACAACAAATAGCGAATTGTGATTGAGTTATGTGTCCATATTATATCCATTATATTGACCGGGTATTCCCAAGACGCTTACGCTCTGCAGCAAGCCAGTCACAGTAGATGGGCTTGGCGCTGTACAGCGAACGTAAACAAACAGCTAAGCTAAGGTTAGCATTTCGCTAAGCATTAGTTTTTCCTCCCGAGATCCCGCTAATGTTGTATTATAAAGTTAAGGGAAACAAGATATATATTCTTTCTCCACCTCTCTCGCTTCTCTGCTTGGTGTCGCTTATAGATTGCCTCCCGCGCTCTGGTAACGTCAGGTACTAGTCTAGCGTCAGGTACTAGTCTAGCGTACAGCTGGA
>OOFH01053095.1:0-13305 GCA_900323355.1 Merlangius merlangus | reverse complement strand
ATCTGTAGACCAACTGCCTCTATCAAACGATGCTCCCACTACAGAAACATGTTATTTTACACCACTACTCACCCTATGTACACTGTAAGAATATGGGGAGCATATTTTGATACTGTATTATAACGTCTTTATTGAGGATTTCAGGGGTACAGTATGTGCATGTTACTCTCTAGAAAAGCATCCTCACGTCATCAGACAAGTGGAAAGTTGAGAAAGCGCGTGTGAATCCTCGGCCCGCTGATGAGAACACCTAAAAAAGGACAACAACAATGTTTTTCCATCCGAAATGGATTTTTCTGTGCGCGAACAAACCTCAGCTCGCGGACAAGATTCACCTGAGTACTGGAGCATGCACATCAGTACTTTGATTCTCTTTGTGTGTGTGTGTGTGTGTGTGTGTGTGTGTGTGTGTTTGTGTGTGTGTGTGTGTGTGTGTGTGTGTGTGTGTGTGTGTGTGTGTGTGTGTGTGTGTGTGTGTGTGTGTGTGTGTGTGTGTGTGTGCGTGTGTGTATGTGCGTGTGTTTGTTGGTGTGCGTGGGACAGCGTCACGTGGCCGCGTCACGTTTCTTTGGTGCAGAACATATTGCAGTGTTAAGGGGTCTTGCTTTAACCAAGTTGACCACCCTATTCAAGAAGGGCTCCGTTGGTTATTTTACTGAAAACTAATAGGTGTTGTTTGGTATTCAGTCAAATGAAAAACATCCTCCAAATGTAAATCACTTCTTTTTTGACGTAGCCTACCGAACAGCTGGTTTAAACAGTTGTATGGTTATCAACAGACATATTTTAGTTGCTTTTCTTACCTTTTCATGACGTCACTCCCTTTGCCCTCAACCAGTCGATTGAAAAAGGATGGATTATGACCACCAAACACGTTAAACAAAGCTAACCAACGTGCCCTACCACCAGCAGTGCCAACCAGCACGGGTGAAGCCATAAAATGAAGGGAGTCTGGAAGTAGAAAAGATATATAGACAGTTGGCACGCAATCTGAGTCATATGGAGACAACCAACGGGTGTCTGCTACACCCCCACCTCAAACCAGTCACTTATAGATGACTGGTTAGTCAAGGTCGGCCTACCTTGACTAAAACAGGTAGTCAGTACCAGTTTCCATCACTTTTTTTATTTTTTAATTATAATATATGATATGATGTGAGGGGATCACAAGTGAGTATTGTTTTTCATCAACAAAAAAAACCGCAACAGATTATGAATCCGTAATCGATCTCTCTATTGCTCTCGATAGTACCGCTCTATTCTCGTCCTGAAAGGGTTAGGGTTGGAAAGAGATTTTTAAAAAACATATAGCCTAAGATCTGCTTATGTGACTTTTGCCTTGATTTGCTATTTTTCTTGCTAGTTTACTAGGAGTCCTTCTTAACTGAAGATCTTAACTGAAAATTAACTGAACTGGTCATTTGTTGAACTAGTTAAAGACACCTGAAGTGCTTGAGATACGTTTATCATATCCCACAATCACATCCCAAGGCTATGATAGCTTATGTTATTAATGTTGTAAGGAAATATCAATTACAACACATCGTGCATGAAGGCTATCCTCTTTTTTATTACTGGCACAGCACATTGAAAACATCTCCATGATGTCCACTGAGTGTAACTGGTGTTGACGTCATGGCTCCCAGCTCTGCAGACCAGCCCCCAGTACACTGACTGGGAGCCCGACTACAGCGGCGACTACTCTGTGGAGGACGATGGCGGCCTGCCCGAGATGTGTGACCCCGAGGAGGAGGAGGTGGCGGCCATCAGGGCCTTCCAGTCCCTCATGTTCTGCCTCATCTTCCTGACGGGCGCGGCGGGGAACACCCTGGTCATCGTCACCTTCGGCCTGTACCGCCGCCGTCACCTGCGCTCCATGACAGACGTCTTCCTGGTGCACCTGGCGCTGGCCGACTTCCTGCTGCTGCTCACCCTGCCCTTGCAGGGCGTGGACACCCACCTGGGCTGGGTGTTCTCCGAGCTGCTGTGCAAGGCCACGCGTGCCAGCTACGCCCTCAATACCTACAGCGGCCTGCTGCTGCTGGCCTGCGTCAGCGTGGACCGCCTGGTGGTGGTGGCCTGGCCGCAGGCGGTGCTGCGGCTGCGCGCCCGGCTGCTGGCCGCTGGCAAGCTGACGTCCCTCGCCGTTTGGCTGGCGGCCCTTCTGCTGACCACGCCAGAGCTCCGCTACGCCGGCGTGTCGCTGGAAGGCGGCGACGCCCACTGTGTGATGAGGGAGAGCTCGACGGTCAGACACGTCACCTCCGTGGCGCTCATCGTCGTGTTCGGCCTGTCGTCCGTCGTCATGGCGATGTGCTACTCCTGCGTGGGCAGGATGCTGAGGGCGGGGCCCGGTGAGAAGGGGTTGAGTAAGCGGAGGGGTAGCCGACGGCAACAGCGGACCCTAAAGCTGATGGTGATGCTGGTGGCGGTGTTCCTGCTCTTCCAGCTGCCCCACACTGTGGTGCAATGGCACAAGATGGCGGCGGTGGCGTTCTGCGGTGTGGTTCTGGAGTATGTGACGTGCACGTTGGCGTACAGCCGCTGCTGCCTCAACCCCATCCTCTACGCCCTCATGGGCTCACGCTTCCGCAGCGACCTGCGCAAGCTGGCGGACACGACGGCCTGCCGCAGGCACCGCCTCCACCCCCAACGCCCCCCAGTGGTCCAAACAGCAAACAGCAGCTCAATTTCCTCTCCTTATTCTTCCTATCCCTGTCCCCCACCACTCTCCCCCACTTCTCCTCCAGCCCGACCCTTCACTCCCCCACTTCTCCTCCAGCCCGACCCATCATTCCTGGATTCCCAGGAATGATGATGTCCCTCAAAAGCCTCATCAGAGTTTGTTGTAGGATCACGTATTGCCCTCGTTTTATATTCCATCTAAATTGCAGCCCTTAAATAACAATGCATACCCAATTTCGAGGTTTGCCCACAATAAATGTTCATAATGAGAAATCCAACAAATAAAAGCTTCTTGATACACAGAATATGTTGTCTTAGAGTTTTGCTACTAAGGTGTCACGCCGTTTCAGTTTGGTATGGGTTTGTAAAGGACGCTATGTTTGACATTTAAATCAATAAGTTCTACAGCTAGACAAGTCACAATATGTTTTAGTAAGCAGAAAGGTTTTTTAGCAGAGTCTAAATGTGGTTCAAAATACAGTTGGTTTAAGAGTTTAAAGTTAGTTCCATGCGTAAAGAAACTGACACTATCCAAAGAGCACATTGAGTGCATTGCAACCTCAATATACTTAACGCTACGCTAAGATTTGAATAAAAACGTACAGCAGCTGATAGTGTAGCCACCTGTTTAGAATACTCCACAACCCAGCGACACTGGCCATGTAAGGGCCGTGGAGGCCCGGCAATCAAATGAAGCCGCAGCCCCTCTCGCTAACCTGAAGCCAGACAGAGCAACTCCTGCTCAGACAGAAAACATCCCGGCCACTGGATTCATTGCAAAACGGGCCCGTATCCTTCCCCTGAAATATTGCAAATTTGCTGTCTTGGAAGCAACAACAAAAAAGGTACAGCATTTCTAATCATAACTGTATTGACGAGGTCATGTGCGGCCCCTTCAAGAGCATCGGAGGCATCCTGCGTCTGCTGGAGATGATCTTCAGCGGCGCGGCCCTCATCCTGGTGCTGTTCCGGGGGGGCATGGGAGGCCCCTGGGGCATCTGGTGCGACTTTGTCTGGCTCTTCTGCTTCCTCATCCCGCTGCTCATCACGGTGGCCGAGGCCCTGAAGATAGATGTGCTTATGAAGATGTTCCTCCCGGATTGGGCCGACCTCACCTGCGGTCTCACCATGATCTGCACGCTGATGATCGCCTCTGCCAGCACCATCTACGCCACCGGCTACGCCTGCTTCAACTGTGTGCTCAGCATCCTGTGTGTGACCTTTTCCCTGGCCGCCACTGCCGCCTTCCTGGTGGACGCCATCCTGCAGAAGCTCAAGTGTCCCAGCGGCTACCTCTCGCGCCTCAGAGGCGTCCTGCGCTTCACCGAGGCCTTTGTGGCGTGCCTCCTGCTCACCGCCGCCACCAGCCACTTCCTGTACGTGGACTGGCACCACCGGCCGGCCGGCATGATGTGGGCGCTGTTCGTGTTTGCCGTTTGCCTGCTGGCCAACGTGGTGCTGATCCTGTTCAACCTGGTGAAGCTGCTCCGCGATCTCCTGCCCAAGGCTTGGCTGGAGTGCGTGTACAACGTTGTGGCCTCGCTGCTGTACCTGTCGGCCGCCATCCTCTGGGCCGTGTACGGCTACTGGGGCTACTTTGAGCGCAAGGCGGACAGCATGTACTTCTGCAGCGGCTGCTCTCTGAGGGATCTCCACGCGGTCACGGCCGGCACGCTGCTCAACCTCCTGCTCTACATACTGGATCTTGTCATGTCCATCAAGGCTCGCTAGTGAGGGACCCCTCCACACACACATCAAGTGTAATGATGTCAAAATAAAGGGAGAGTTGATTCAAAATTTTGGCTTGTGATAATGTGTTATTCTTTCAGATCTTTAAATGGCTTTGTGATTCTCAGGTGTTGTTGCTCGTGTTTTTGAGGTGAGGATATGATACAATACATTTAATAATTGACCGTCCCTGGGAAAGAAGGGAAGATTCTGGTTCAGTATTTTAACGGGCCTGCATGGCCAAAGGGAAACCTGAGCATTATTAGCATATTTCCTTCATTCAATCAAAGTAAACTAACAGATGTTGCAACAATCCTTTCTAAATCAGATTCTATCTAATAAAATACTACATACGCTTAAACATCTCTAATCTATGTCTCATAATGTAACTCTTTCATAATCATGTTGGGCTACCGGAGTTGATATATCAATTCTCATAATAGTCTGCAAGTAATGTTAACATGTCACTTTCTCATGGGACTTTGCCCGTCTTGTAGTATATTACAGTTCATTCAAATCTCAGGGCAATTAGAGTTTTAGGGGAGATAATAGCAATGCAAATACTTTATCAGATTATGTGGTATACAATAAAACCTCTTAAAATACCTCTGCTGACAACTGCTACACAAGCAACGCTGACAATGTCTCAAGGCCCAATGGAAATTATCTACTGACTATTTATTCATTTAGCAGACACATTTTTCCTAAGCTACTTACAGTGAATCAGAAACACACCATTAAGGAGGAGGTAGGGGTTAGAAAGTGAATCAGAATCAGTGAATCATTGAAACCAACTTTCGGCTGGAATCTCTAACGGAAAAAACTGTAACGTCAAAAGTAAAGTCGTTTGAAAGGTTTCATCCTGGAGCCAGAGGTAAAAGTAGCATAACCACTATCTGTTCCTTGGTCACATGTATCTGAGTTCACAAGAAGTCACTTCGGAGGAAAACTGCCGGCTGAATGCTGTCAAACAAACGACGATAGTCAGAATAAATCAAGCAATTGGGGTTGGGTCACCAAATCCCATCCATTCGTCCTCTGGTTAGTCCAGCTCCACGTTTTCCTTGAGCCCCTGGAAGCAGAGGTAGTGGGAGTTGCAGAAGACGGCGGGCGTGTTGGGATTTGAACCCACAACCTCCGGTTTTAGGGATGCAAAGGGGTTGGCACCACTGCACCTCATGTCTATCTCTAGCTCCTGGAGAATCTGCATCGAGTATGTCATCTCTACATCACTGTCAAACACAAACGAACAGTCAGACACACACACACACACACACACACACACACACACACACACACACACACACACACACACACACACACACACACACGTGCTGAAACCTCACATATTCACAGGGTACTATGCATCTTTGGGTATGACAAACACTGGGTCTGTGTGAGTCTATATGTATACAGAATTATAGTACTCTCAAAGTACAATACTCTCTCACACACCATCATACTCTCCCCTCCAACACTACCATGCTCTCTCTCACAAACACTACTCTCACACACACCATCATGCTCACTCTCATACACATAATCATTCAATTAAATTGCAATAAAGCTTCACTGGCATGACATTTCAATGAAAGAAACATGTTGTCAAACAGATATAAGGGCCAACATGTATTAACAAATAAGAGACAATAGAGGAAACAATAAGACATCTTTACCATTGGTAATTTCCATAAATATACTTATTATATTCCATAAAAAGTATTGTGCCCTTTAATCAACAATTTGATAACCAGACCATTAATACCAAAAAAACCATGGCAACGATGAACACCAGTAAATGAGAAGAGCAGAGGTAGTGTGTGCGAGAGAAGTTTGATAGTGTGTGTGTCAGGACAAGTTTAAGCAGGGCAGCAGGAACAAAAGGGATCCAAATAGAGAAGAGATTTTGGGAAGAGTAACAAAAAGGCTTTAATAAAGATAGCTAAAACAGATCAGTTCCAAAAACTGACAAACAACTAGAGAACAACAACGACAGAGGGGACATGACAAATACAACAAACCCACAAGGGAACAAAGGAAGTGAAGTCGTATCAATGGGGAGAGACTTATCAGAGCATGGCATGTGCAGGTGGGAAGATTGACAAAGAGTATGTAGGGGGATGAAGGAAGTGCAGATGGGAGGGGCAGGATCTGTGAAGTGAGGGGAAAAGTCTGAGGACATCTGGTGGACAGGTGGAGAATGGAAACAAAATGACAAAAAGAACTGAGTCAGATGATGACACTGTGAGAGAGCATGGCAGTGTGTGAGAGAGATTAGGAACATGTGAGAGATAGAGAGTCGGATACTGTGTGTGTGAGAAGGTATGATTGAAACAGAAGGCAGAATGATTGAACAGGATGTTCAATTCTACATTTCTGATTGGTTTGCATTTCCCGCCTGTTCCCACCCCTTCAGAATGTTGTTTATCTGAAGCACCTGAGGAGAAACGGTGGATAGGGAAAACATGACACAAGCCATTGAAATACTTAAGAGGTAATGTGTGTATAATTTTGTAGCCTCTAGCGGAACAGACATTGTACATTTGTGTATAATCTCATGGCAATAGCAATCATTCTGTTTTCGTTGCCTTAAAATTAGCCATTTATATCTACATAGGGAACAGACAAAAGCCTCCAGAGAGAAGGTGTTCTAAAATAAATGTGTTTTGGGCTGAGGGTTGTTGGAAGGAGGGGTGCATGTCATCCCCATGGCTGTGACCCATTTGAGAAGTAAGAGCGTTACAATAATCGAAGCCATGTTGAACATGAAATGCACCACACACATTGACGATACACTAGGTATATAGAAGCTTAACCCTCTCACAGACAAGGACATCAACCGCTTTGTGGACGGAGCTCCACGCATCCACACACACCGTGGCGTTATATACAAATGTCCCAGAAGCTTCACCCTCTCGGACACGGACATCAACATTAATCACTGAGAAGACGGATCTCCACACATCCAAACACACCATGGCATTTAACTATAAGTGTATCCCTCTCTCGGAAGTGCCTCATCTGGGGACAAATATGCTACGTCCTTCCACCAAAACATCCTGTGTATATAAAGGATTCAATTATAATCGAGTTTAGCATTTTGATCCAAGTGTAAAATAGTGTAGGAAATGGAAGTTTGTGGAGGAGGGGGATAATATCCCTGCTTGAAAACTTAAATCAGGCTAGGCTACGGTAGCTAGTTGGTGCTAGGCTATACAGTGCAAGTAAACATTTGCTCAGAGTGCCGACTGCTAACGAGATTAATTATCACACCACAGGTGCACGCATTAGATGTGCGCGGCACTAGAGTTGTTGGGAACATATTACTGGAGGAATTCCACATCCTCCATGTTGGAATGTCTTTGGAGCAGTGCTTGCCCTTTGAAGCAGTGCTGAAAGCAACCTGATTTGACCAGGAGGAACGAACAAATCCCTGGATCGGTCCACAGGTGGACACATGGACATAGGACTAAATCCTGTGATCACCTTAACAGACTGCTATTTGAGGAGTACAGCTCATCTCTCTCAACAGCCTCATCACACAGAGAATAAAAGTGGGTGAAACTGACAAGTGGTGGGCTTTGAAAGACGACAGTTGTCTGTTTGAGAGCGGAGTGTACGTGCAGGCTGGGGTCGTATCCCCGGTTCAAGCACCTGCGCTTCCTGAAAGCCAAGAGGAGAGACCAAGCCCATAATGTGGTCTGGCAGCTGGCTGACTGTTTGAGCACAATACACAGCAAGAGCAGAGACGCAGAGGTCTCCTAAACCAGATCGAAACACAATGAGAAGAGGCTGAAACACCCGCAAAAATGAAGTTTGACAAAAAGCTGGAAACTGCCATGCTGCTTGGGGAGGACGCAGATCGAGACTACCAAGCTGAGAATAGCAGAAAATCAAGAGATGAAAAATAGCACCATTAAAAGTCAACCTGAAGTGTTTTTAAAACTTTTGGCCAATTCCAGCCAATTGAAAGTCTGCATAAATGCACATTTTTGTATGGCACAGGATGGTTGCTCAGCTGAATAACACAAGCTCAAGTATACTGTTGAGTTTGAAGTGGTGAAAAGGAAACACGGCATGTAGGAATAATGGCTTGTATGGTATGGCATCATTATCTTGTTTCGTTCAGAGTAACTTTATCTCAAGATGCAGTGCCTGTGCAGGAAACTGTGCAGGAGCTTGCCTCGCAATTTGACGCCAACCAAAGATGCAAGGACTTCTGTGATGAATGGGCTATACGTTGCTTCAAACGCTTATCCTACAGTAAAAAATATCAGATGTCCATCAAATTTTCAAATGATATGATATATTTTTTGGGATACCAACCTTCTCTGAAGGAGTGAAGCTTATATTTTGTTATTGATCTGGGAAACAACCCGAAAATAGAATATCTCAAAAACATGGCTACAGTACATTAAAGAATGCATAAACACTTCCTAATTCCCCTCATCTGCGATTTGCCGTGAAATCGTGTTCAGAGACGAGTTAATGTATTAAAGTTTTAGTCATGTTATTACATTCTAATTGAATTGCCGCAAATCATAACTTAAATGAGTCAACAACCCATGCAGCTGTAGATAATGTTATGTGGGGTAGTTTGCAGTTATGTCAGAGAGGTTATGGGGATACAAACTATTTTATATGTTTAGTTATGAATGCAAAAAAGGTAAGACAGTTTTTATTTTTGTAAAGAAGTGAAACGCTTTCATCAGATTTGGAGACATGTCTTGGGTACTTTGGTTGAAAATGAGGGGTCATTTCAATAACAGCTGACATGGTGTCCTCCCATTGGGATCTCATCGGGATATTACTTTATTACCAACATTCCAAACCAGCAAAACAGCATATGGATTGCTCATTAAGAAGTGAATGCTAAACATTCAAGTAGGGATTCATCTTTTGACAGATGTGCTTTACTGCCTTTTTTTTAATTTTTTTTTACAAATCTCCTCTCCGACCAGCCACAAAAATACATACAGCAACATGATTGGTTCACCCAGATTTGAGCTTTCTGCCATCAAACATTAGATATTAATATACAATCTGATTTGCAGGTGATCTTGTGCCTTTTAGGCTCAAAATAGAATTGCTTGAGACTGATTGGGGTGTCGGTTAAATATGCAAGATAAAGGGCATACATATAAAATAAGGTAAGTGGATAATTATATAGAAATATAGCTGCCCCATTTGCATTTTTAGCGTAACAAAATAAAATAGTAAAGGTTGAGGTGGTTAACAAGTTCAACAGCATAAGTGGAAACAATATATTCTGTCTACCTTTATGGTCAATGCAAGGCCAATCTAAGTCATGTATCATTTTCAATACACATTTGTGTTTTGTACTGTTTTGTTTGTGCTAGGTCTCAGAGAGCACTTCCCATCAGGAGTTCTTGCATGAAACATAACCATTGCACGGTTACCTGGCAAATGCAGGTGGCTATGGCCTTACAAAGAACCAGGGACCTTCTAGTTCAGGATATCATGTTTCAGGTTGTTCACATATTTTATTTTGTCTTAATTAATCCTATCATATACATGCACAAAACAATTAATGTATTCAATATCTGAATAATTTCAATAAGAACATTTTTACTTAATCTGATCAACTAATTTAGACAATTTGATCGAAGGAGGCAGGAGATTATTTGTTGTTTACATAATTTGATTTTTAAGAGACATCAAAGTTCAAATGACCAGCCATGGTATCGTTAAGAGAATCGTGTGAATGAATGCGTATTGTACCAATGTTCAGTATTCTTGTATGGCCCTTAAATCGGGCAAGGTAAAGCGATGTCATGCATATGCTTCATGAACCACCTTCAGAAAACACAGGTAACTCCAATTAGCTCCAATAATGCATTCTTCTTTTAGTTAAAAAGTGAGGAGTGTGTGTGGATGAGTCAGACTGATTGGACTATGGGGCTGAGTGTGGCTGCACACCTGTTGCACATTGAGTAATCAGCGTGTACAGGTTAAACCAGCCATCACCACCCACTCTGGCCCATCTCCGGCATGCCAGCACAACAAACCTCCTGCTGTGCAACATTATACTCAACCTTGGCAATAGACCGGTCCCAACATCACCAACCTGCGTCCTTGTTTTGAAGGAGCCCAGTGAAAGGCACCTAGCTGGAGTGTGGCAGCCACCTAGCTGGAGTGAGGCAGCCACCTAGCTGAAGTGTGGCAGCCACCTAGCTGGAGAGTGGCCGCCAACTAGGTGGCGTGTGGCCCAATGTCGCAATGTCCGTGCTGGCTTATGCAGTTTATCATTGAAGTGCAATGGGTTAAATGTTTGGCACACACCTCTGCAACTTCAATCATACTGCCATGCCCTCTGTCCTTACCCTGTTCATTGTGCAGAAGTCCCTCACACGCTTGACGCCGGAATGATGAGCACAATTGCTGCCAAACGGCTGAGTAATGGGTATGTCTGTCCCCATTCGTCACACTCACTAGCTAGCAGAGTCATTATTTCAGCTTGGTTTTTGTCCCAGTGGAGTCATTTTAAAGGGATGTTAATTTTCATTATTTTAATTAAACAAGATGTGTCTGCAGGTTGAATTGAGTAATTTAAGACTTTTTAAAGACCAAATACAATGGTAAGTACAGGTGTAAAGTAAGTTGCGGTTATTACCAATAGGACATTATTCAAACAGGTACGTTTAAAGGTAGGTGTAATAGGTTCAGCACAGTGATGAGCATTAGGTAGATTCAGGGATTTTCAGGCTATCAAAAGTTTTGACCCTGCTATAGAAGAATGACTAATTAAATACATAAAATGGGATGTAATGTTTATGTTGAGGATCACGGTGTCATTGCAATATCCCAGCATCATTCATCCATTAGGACTATGTTTTAAAAGTGACAAGTTTTGTAGTGTGAGAGAGAGTATGATGGTGTGTGTGAGAATAGGACAGTGTCAGAGAGAATGACAGTGGGTGAGAGAGTATGATAGTGTGTTAGAGACTATGATAGTGTGTGATAGAGTATGATAGTGTGTGAGAATGTGACAGTGTCAGTGAGTATGAAAGTGTGTCAGAGAGTATGATAGTGGGTTAGAGACTATGATGGTGAGTTAGAGATCATGATCGTGTGAGAGAGAGTATAGTAATGGGAAAAAGGGTATGATAGAGCGGCAGAAGCTAAGAATGAGGCATGGCCGAATGGGCCTCTCATACGTACGATGACGGTGGTCTCCCAGCGAGCCCTTTCCCCAGCCAGACCAGACACCAGCTTGTCGGCGCGGTCCAGTTTGACCTCCATGTCCTCTGAGCTCCTCCTCAGCTCCTCCTTCATCGCCAGCTTCTCATCATACTGCTTCTTCAGCTGCTCCAGCTTCTCACCCACCTACACACACACACAAATATATGTATATACCAGGGCTGTCAAGCGATTCAAATATCTAATGGCGATTAATCGCATGATTGGCAATAGTTTATCTCGATGAATCTGAAATAAATCTCAAAAAGATGTATATTCAAAATGCACTGTTAATGTAATTTTTCATTATTTTAATACTCAATTCACAAGTCCATCCTACCACTGTTATTCCACAACGATCAGAGGGGGTCTATCGAGAATAGCATGTCTTTCTTCAATATTAGACGAGTATAAAGTATTAATCATTCCTCTTCCACTCCGAGGTCACAGGAGATCCTTGTCCTCAAGGATGCGTAAGAGGTGTCCGACCTCGACGAGCGGGGCTTTCTTTTTAGTGCTTTACATAAATTGAGTCTTGGTGAGGAGTAACTGCTTGGGGTAAACTTCTGTATATACCTCCCCTGGCTTCTGTTCGCACTAATGAAGTCTCCTCTCCATATTTTTAATTACGAGGGACAAGGCAAGGGTGTCCCTTGTGGCCACTCCTGTTTTTACCTCTCTATCGAACCTCTAGCCATAGTTATCTGTGCAGATCACGCAATTTCTGGTATAACCAGGGGGGAACTGGAGTCTCTGTATGCGGATGACATTATTCTTCCCTTAATAAAATCTACCACCTTCTTAGCTTAATGACTCTCTGCATTGAGCAATTTGGTCCTGTTACTGGTTACAAACATGATATTAGTGTAGATTTGCAATAAACTGTTCCCTCTAATTGTTGTGCTAAAGGACCTCCCTTCCTGCCTCACAGAATTACGTGAAAATTGGTCGATTTATATAAAAATAGCTTCTAGACTTCTTAGACTTGACTGCTAGTTTTTTCCCTCCCCCATATCTCACAGGCTGCATAAACTAAGTAAAAATGAATGTGTTGCCCAAGTTTCTTCCCCTGTTCGCGGCAATCCCCATCTTCATTCCTAATTTCCTTCTTGGAAACCTTTGACCAAGCATTCTCTTCATTTAAATGGAACAAAGACTCCACTAGGATACGGAAGTCACTCTCTATCAAAACTTGCCCTACCAAATTGATACTATTAAAAAGTATATTATTGGGCAGCAAATATACACTGCATCCTATTCTATTGCAAAGACCCAGCAGTGAACTGTGCCAGGAACCATTCTCCCGCTCTGACTAGCGTTGTATTAGGGTGTGCCTTAGCAGCCGCGATGCGGGACTCCTGCTGTTCAGTAACTCAGTGATGTCACCAAGTCACAAAGTTAATGTTGATTGATAACAAGCTCTTTCAGACAGTTCAGGAGAAGGGGTTTCTGTGAGACCTTATAAAGACATGGTTGTACATGGTTATACTTAGCAGGCCTTATACATGGATACAAAAAGCTATATAACACACTAAAAGAAAGGGAAAAACCGAAAAGGAAAAATAGGAGCTCTTTAAAATATCATAAACCAACAAATGAACAGGAATATGAACACTAGTTTGTTATTAATAACATCAAGATATTCTATTAATATCTTAAAATATAAGATCGATATATACAGTTTACCAATAC
>OOFH01053085.1:0-14590 GCA_900323355.1 Merlangius merlangus | reverse complement strand
GAATGGAGGGCACCTCTTGCGGTGAAGGCTAATGGTTTGGCGTGCTTCTCTAATCTCATATTAACCACAATGCTGCTCTCATGTAAAGTCCTGAGTTCTCTGTTATCAAGAAAGAAGAAGAATTCACCGAGTGTGCTATGGGTACACAAGATAGTGTAATGCATACACATTATACAATGTGCATAGTGTGTTGTGATAATTATTATAAATTGTTAACGAGACCATAGCTATACCATCAATTCTAATCAACGATCGGACCAGGAATTGTTTGTTTGCGTCTTTGAGTGTGTCTATGGTTGCTTTATTAAACCTGTCATAATGATCTTCCCTTGATTACCACTGCAGAATGAGTCTGAGAGACTGCAAGCACAGCTCGCCAACCTCCGAAGTCAACAGAGCAGAGATGCAGAGAAACACCAGCTAATTGTTACCAGTCTTAATCAACAGCTAAAGGGGTAGGCTAACTATTCAGAGCGATTCAGCATGCATCATTGTTATCCAATGGCTAAAACCTTCATATCAAATATAATAATGCAATATTACAACCATCTTGACTTGTCAAGCAATACCTATAGTAAAGGGTGGCCATATATGGTAATAATTAAATGTCTTTAATTATGATAGAATGGACAGTACATTAAACATTATGGTTGTATTTCTTTAAAATTGAAGATTACATTTAAGATAAAACTGAAAGCAAAAACAAATATGTTCAAAACATGTGCTGTTGGTTCTGTTTCTGCAAGTCTAAGTGACACTCAGGAGTGCCTGGAGAGCTCACTGATCGAGAAGGAGAACACTCTTGCCCTGACCTCTGAGAAACTGGAGCTCATCAACAGTCTGCGGGAAAACCTGAGGGAAAAGGAGATCGACCTCAAAGATGTGTCTGATAAACTCCTTCACGCTGAGCACAATGTAAGCATTCACACACAGCCGTTGGGGGGGTGAACACTGTGGGGTCTGACGGCGAGGGGAATGACTATCTGGTTGTTTTGTTCTCGCCATAGCTCATGGAAATGACCCAGAAATCCAGTGGGTTTGAGAAACAGTCTTTGGGATTAAAAGCAGAGGTTGCAGACCTCTCTCAGAAGCTCAGTCTCTTAAAGGATAAGGTATGTGCTATAGAAAACTCCTCAAGACGTATAGTAATGTGTATTATTTAAGACTTGTTTTTAGTTCTGATGTTATTGTTGTAGCCATCCCTGACCACTGTTCCTGTTCCCTCCTAAACTCAAGACTCAAAAACAAGAAGCTGCCATAGAAACCTTCCAGACGGAGCTTGAGCAGACCAACGAAGAGCTGGACAAACTGAACACCAGCCACTTGGAGGAGCGAGCTCAGCTCATTCAGGACCTCCAAGGCTGTGAGAGGGAAATCGATAATCTCAAAGATATCCTGATCGACAAGGAAAAGGAGTTATCGACCCTGTCCGGTAGCATGCTGGAATATAACGATCAGATCTCAGCCCTGGAGAAGGAGGTCAGGGTGAAGGAGGAGAACCTGGCTCGCACTGAAAAGGCCCTGAGCGAGGTACAGTGTCATGCGCACATCCTCAGAGACTCTCAGGACTCGGACCAGCAAACCCTTAACTTGAACATCACTGAGTTGGTGGAGAAGCTGAAGGGCAAGGAGACGGAGCTGATCAAGGCTAAGGAGGACGGAGAGCTGAAAGCAGCAGAGGTGGAGGAACTGACCAAGCAGGGCGCAGAGTACAGAAAAAACATTCAGGTCCTCAAAGAGGATCTCCAGAAACAGGTTGTGAGCCATAACAGTCACGTAGCTGGATGTGAAACCCACATCTCCCTGAAGGAGCAGGTGGCCCTGTCAGCCTGTACGCTACAGACGGATTCAGAAGGAATCCTCATGCAGCTCAAAGAAAAAGATTCACTCAAGCAGCAGCTCCTCGATAAAGATCAGGTGTTTGACCAAGAACTCAAATCCCTCAAAGAAGAACGTAACAATCTCTCAGCAGATGTGGCAAAGCACAACATTGATATGCAAAAACTGTCTGAACGGCTAAAGGAACAGTTGGAGAGACAAGAGCAATTGGAAAAGGTCACACAAGAAAAAGTTGAAACAATAACGATTTTAGGGGACCAACTTAAGTATAACCAGGAACAAGCTGAAGTTGAAAAACACAAATTTGTCACCGAATTGCAAGCCAGAGAATCTGTAAATATAAAGTTAGGAAAAGAACTAGAAAGTAAATCAGAAAATATCTCCAAACTCAAGAACCTCCTAAAAAACGCCAAAGCTGAGAAACAGCAGCTGCAGGGCAAACTAAAGGAGTTGAATAAGGATCTTGATTCACAAAAGAAGAATGTAGAAGAACTCAGTGAAAAACTAAAATCTGCTCTTCAGCAGAACTCAAATCTAGAGGACCAAGTTAATCACCTAAAAGATGAAAACGAGAGACTTGAAACACAAGTAACGGTGACAAGCAAAAATGTTTCTGAACTTGAGAGGGATCTACAAATTAAAGTTATTGACTTTGAAAATCAGAATTCTGAGAAGAGCAAAATGATTCAAGCCCTTCAAAGAGACAAAGAGGGGTTGTGTGTTCAAACACAGGAATTGAACAGAGTCCTTGAGCAAAGTTCTCAGTCCATTTCAGAAACTCTGCTAGAGAAATCCAATAAATGTGATCATCTCAACCAATTGCTTAGCGCTAAGGAGAAAGAGGTAACCCTGCTAAAAGAAAACGTTAAAAGTGTATCATCTCATGTTGAGGAGCTCCAGAATGGCATCAAGGAGAGAGAGCAGACCCTTGCTGATCTCAGGGTGGTGATAACCAGCCAGCAAAACCAACACAGTGAACTGACAGAAACGCTGTCTCTTCTTCAGGAACAGCACTTATCCCTGAAGTCTGATCTTATTGAGAGAGAAGTATTTTTAACGCAAAAAGAGGAGGAGTGCACCATGTTGCAGAATGATATTGTCCAAAAGACCTCTATTAGATTAGATGACCAGGCAGAGTTTGAAGCACTAAGAGTACAATGCTCAAACCTCCAAAAGCAAATTGCAGGCAAAGACGATGTGTTGAAAAATGTAACGCAAGAATGTAAGAATTACAAAGAGAATCTTGTTAGGAGGGATGAAAAGGTGACTTCGCTTACCAACAAACTGTCTGCCATTGAGGTAAATGTCACAAAGCTAGAATCTGAAAAGGCAGAGGCAAAGACAAGCCTTGACAACTTTGATGCCGAGAACATTGGACTGAGAAAAGAGCTTGAACTTAAACAAGTAGAAATGTCTGGTTTCCATGGACACATCCAAGCACTTACAGAGCAAAATCACCAACTGCGTGCTGCTTGTGAAATCAGGGAAAAGGAGCTTTCTCAGCAAATACAGGTAGCATATGAACTAGATGGAAGGCTAAAGGGGCTTATTGAGCAGAACTCAAATTTAAGCATTGAAGTGGTCAATCTCTCAGAGGAAAGTCAAAAACTTAAAGAAGATTTGGCACAGAAGATTCAGTCATTCTCCGAAGTAGCATCTGAGAGGAATTTGCTTCAAGAGAAAGTTCTAGGGCTCGAAATGCAACATTCTGAAAATCGGAAAATTATAGGAGGACTTTTGAAAAAGATAGATGATCTTACATTGGCAACAGTTGAATTAAACAATGTCCTTGAGCAAAACAAACAGACCCATGCTGAAAGTTTGCTGCTGAAATCAGCTGAATGTAAGAATCTCTCAGACACGTTAAGGGCGAAGGAAGATGAAGCTGCAGCTTTACAAGAGCAATTGGACCGTTTGACAACACAATTGAATCAACTCAACCTTTCAATGACTGAAAAGGAAACCATCTTTTCTGAGCAATGTGCTAACATGGAAGCTCAGAACAATCAAATGATGCAACTGCATGAAACTTTGTCTCTTCTTCAAGAACAAGGTTCTGCTCTGAAGTCGGGGTTGATGGAGAAAGACACGAAGCATCAGCAGAAAGTTGAGGAATGTTCTGCTTTTCAGAAAGAGTTGATGCTGCAGAAAGATACTGTAACCAAGATGCAGGGTGAGGCTGCATCACTAAGGGAGGAATGTTTGGATCTACATCGACAAATGGAAGAAAAGGAACAGTTTTTGAGAAATGTATCCCATGACCTTAGAAATCACAAAGATGAACTGAGCATGCAGAATGAATTGGTGGTATCGCTCACCAATCAGCTTGGTGTGCTGACTGAGGATTCAGGAAAGACAGATATTGAAATCAATAACCTCCGATCTGCTGTTGAAACTGTTTCGACGGAAAACCAGAAACTTGTAGATCAAGTAAATCATAGGAAAACAGAAGTTGAACATTTCAGGGACAATATTCAAGCTCTGAATGAAAAGTATGCCGTATTAAATTCAGAGCATCAGAAAACATTGGTTGAGCAGTCCAAGTTACTTGAAAATGTCTCAAATCTCAAAGAGACAGTCTCTGATATGGAAAACCAGGTGTCTAACTTGACAGAAGAACTAACAATGGCATGCTCAATTAGGGAAAGTCTTAGTTTGACTGTCCAAGAGAAAGAAGACTCTCTTAAACAGCAAGGGTATTTCCTTCAGCAGTTGCAAGCCAAGTCTGTGGAGACTGAGGGCCAGACAAGCCAGAAGTCACTGGTCATCACCCAGCTTCAGACTCAGATTCAGAACCTTCAGCAGTTTCTTGAAAATAAAGAGGCTGTGTTGCAACAGTACGAGAAAGACCTTTGTTTGACCAAGACAGAATTGACTGGTGAAAAGACTAAACTCCAAAATGAGATTGGTTTAAATGTAGAGACCATAGCAAGAATTAAGGGAGAATTGAGTGATGCAGTGGGAAAGAACACCGAACTTGGCAGTCAGTTAGCTAATCAAGAGATTCAGATGAAAATAGTGGTTGATAAAAATTGCAATTTAGGTTCACAAGTGACCCAATCTGAAGACTTGATTCTAATCCTGAGAAATCAGATGGACATCCTATCCTCAGAGACCACTGTGTTAAAAGCCACTGTGAAGGAAAAGGAAATCGTTATGCTTGAATTTCAGAAGACTTCATTGGCAGCCAGTGAAAACTTGAACTCAAAATTGTTTGCCAAAGAAACTGAATGTGGAAGCCTGAAAGAGCAGCTTTCACACATTCAAGAATCTCTTGAAAAGCTAAACAACAGTCTCCAAGCACACATGTCCGAAATCCAAAGTCTAAAAGAAACAATTAAAGAAAAAGAATCCCTTCTTTTAGTACAGTCTAAGTGTCTTGAGGAGATGCAAACAAAAGCAGAAGAGACGACCCTTATCAGGGCTCAGTTCATGCAGAGTACTGAGCTGATATCACAGTTACAGAGTCAGGTTCAGCTGTTATCCACAGAGTCCGCACAGTTCAGCAAGTCTGAAGAAGAGAAGCAAAGTGCCTTTAGCAGCCTCCAAGATAAATATGCAGAGGAGATAAAAATTGCCAGAAATCTACTGACTATAAGAACTGGAGAAGTAGCAAGTCTTTCAAAGTCCCTTGATGACAGTAATGCTTCTCTTCAGGCTGTAGAGGATAGTGTAGAGATTCTTAGAAAGGAGTTATTGTCAACCAAGGAAGAACTACGGGGAACTCTAGAGCTAAATTCTAGTTTGTCAAAACAAAACGAAGACGCCGTCTCTAGATACAAAACAAACACATCATTGTTGACAATGGAGATGGAGAGTCTGAAATCCAAACATGTTCAGGTAGAAGTACAGATGAATTTGCTGGCAGAAAAACTTGAGCAGAGAGAAATGGACCTTCATGCAATAAACAGCCAGTACACAGGCCAGGCCAAACAGATGACCAACCTGGTTAGTGAACTTCACAGGCTGGAGGAGCAAAATAAAAGACGGCATGAAGAAATCGGTTCATTGAGAGAAGAACACCAGATCAATCTCACCTCCATCAATAATGAAAATATTAGTTTGAAGGAGGAGATTAACACGTGTGTTACAGAGAAGGAGACGCTGGAGCAAAGGCATGTTGAACATACAAGGTCCACACAGGAGGAGCTGCAGCAGCTGACCAGCCACATGAATGAAACCGTGGAGAAAGCCAAGTCCGAAAAGGAGAAGCTCCAAGATGAGGTTAGTGTCAAAGCCCAAGAAATCTTTGAATTAAAATCAAGCATTCATAAGATAGAGCAAATTCTACAAGATTCTGAGAAAGAGTGGCTATTAGTTCTAGATAAAGAATCAAAAGATAAAAATGATCTTTTGGAGCAGTTGAAAAATGTTGAAATTGAAATTCATTCCAAAAATGTTAAAGTTAGTGCATTGAAACAAGAGTTAGACAATTTGCAAGCAAAGCTGTCAGATGCAGCATCGGCAATCCAAATGGGTTCTGAACAGCTCAAGGCTAAAGAGCTGGAGGCCTCAGCATCAAGACTACAACTGGAAAATATATTGGCTTCTGTCCAGGAGAAGGAGATTGAGAACAATCACTTGCAACAGGTATTGCAAGATGCGCAAAGTGAGATGGAAAAACTGAAAAAAAGCAAAGTCGATGCAGACAATGATCTATCTGTTTTGTCACAAAGCATGTCTGAGAGATCCGCAGCATCATCCGAAGAAGAGATATCTTTAAAGGTCAGATTGAAAGAGCTGCAAGAACGCTATCGCGTAGAGTTAGAATCATTAAAGGGCCAGCTGGATGGAGCTTTAGTGCAACTGCAGAAGGCACAATATAAGCTTGAAGAAGGAGAGATGAGTCATAAGGCCGCATACGAACAGATCAATGACTTACAAGTAGAAGTGAACCAGCTGCAAGCACAGCGCCACAGTGCATGTGATAAAGAGAAGGAGGCCATTGCTAAACAATCCTCTCTGTGCCATGAGTTGCATGCAAAGGCTGAACAAACTGAATGCATGAGCATTCAGATCAGTCAGCAGAAGGAGCTACTGGCCGGGCTCAGCCAGCAACTGAAGGAAAAAGATCTGGCTATAGCCCAGGTGATAGAATCTGCCTCCAATGAAAGAATCAAACTTGCAGATGAAAATGGTAGTCTACAAAAACAATTGCAAAGCACGGAGCAGGAGTACAGAAGCCTAATGAAAAAGCAAGAGGATAAGTTACAACATTTGGAAGGGCATATTTTGCTGTCTAAAAAAGACATTGAATCCAAGATCTCAGAAAATAGTGAGCTGAATAAAGAAAAAGATAATGTCAAAGTGGAAAATGTAAAACTATCCAAAGATAAAGATGCAATAAAGAAAAAGCTTCAAGCTGCTCTCCTTTTAAGAAAGGATCTGATGAAAAGGCTTGAGCAGTTTGAAAAGCAAAAAGAAGAAAAGGGAAACACAGAAGAGCTATTAGTTCTACAACAAAGGTTGCAAGAAATGTCATCTCAGGAACAGGTTTCAACAAGACAGTATGAAGAAAATATTTTGCTGCTGGAAAACAAAATCCTAGACAAAGAAAATGATATTTCCCTACTGGAAAGAGAGAAGGATATTCTTGTGGGAAGTTTCCAGACAGATAGACAGACTTTAGAAGCTGCATTGAATGATAAAGAACATTGTTTGGCGGAAACATTGCTTAAACTCAATGAAAAGACCTCACTACTCACAGAACTGCAGACCAGTATTTCAGAAAAAGAGCTTGCTTCTCAAGAGGGCAGACATGACTTTCAGCAAAAAATACAATATCTTGAGTATGAGGTGTCAAGAAGTGACGATATTTTGAAGCAGAAGTCTGAGTCCTTTTTCGTTTTGGAAAATGAACTTGAACAGATGAAACAAGAAAAAGCAGTGCTGCAGAAAAAGGCCCAAGCTGCTTTAATAGCCCGTAAAGAAACATTAAAGAAATCTCAAGAGAAAGAAAATAAGTTGGTTCAAGAGCTATCTAAACTGAAGGATGAATTCAAGGCTCTCCTTGAACAACATGCTCAGCAGAACAATGACCTTAATGATCTCCAGTTGAAGTTTGAACATCAGAGTATTGAACTGGAAAACATCGGTCCCATTTCTTTGTCTCGCCTTCAGGAATTAGAGATTTTGAAACAGCTGGTTAAAGAGAGAGATACAACTTTAAGAGACCTAAAGATTAACCTTGCTGAAAATAACACAGGCCAAACCCTTTCAACCTTGCATTCAGAACTTGAAGCTTTAAGGTCAGACTTGGAGACAATGTCATCTGAAGTGAGGAGTAAAAATGAGTCTCTCTTAGTCTTTGAGCATAGTTCACAGGAATTGCTATTAAAACTTAAACTGGTTGAGAAAGATTTGGAGGAAGCTCATATGAAGATCAAAGGGCAAACAGAAGAGTTGGATAAATATCAGCAGGCCCTTCAAGTAGAAAAATCAGGCGGTCAGCTAGAGAAACACAAATTAATAGATGAACAACAAGCCTTCGAAAGCCAGGTGGTTGTGTCACAGGCTGCCGCTGAGGAGACACAGAGGTGTTCAGATGCTATTACCAATGAGCATAGGATATTACTAGAAGAGAAAAAGGGTTTCCTAGAGCAAATACGCCAGTTGAAAGCAAATCTGCAGACAGCAGTTGAGTCAGTGTCTCAAAAATCTTTAGAGATCCAACATATTCAAAGCACGTTAGGCGAAACACAACTGAAACTTAATGAGGAAAAATATGTCCTTGCTAAGGAGCTTGAAAAGGCACAACTATATAGTATGGAAGGGGAAAGTCGCAAGATGAATACAGGATTTTTGCAACAAGAGAAAGAAAATGCCTTCATGTTTGTTGATACGCTTCAGAATGAGGTTGCACTGTTTAAAGGTAAACTAAGTGAGGCTGAGGAACCTAATGACCAGTGTAATCAGAACATCCCCATTCAGCAAGAGGACAGTCTTCAGCAGGATGTTCTTTGCAAAGAGGAAGTTCAGACTTTGGACACATTACCTGAACAGCGTGAAGCAAAACTTAAGGAGAGAGACAAAGCTTTGTTCATGTCTCAGTCTCTGGTTACAGAAAAGGAAGAACTCATCGCTTCCCTTGAACATCAGCTGCAGCGACAAATTCATCTCCATGAATTGGCTATGGAGAAAATGAGAACCCAAGTAGATCAGCTTCAGAAGTCTGAAGAAGTTTTCTCTAAAGATGTTGTTCAGGAGAATATAAGTAAAACTGCTCTGCTGACACGAAAACTCCAAGCAGCCTTGGTCTCCAGGAAGGACCTAATGAGGCAGAACTCCACACTTAAAAAACAGTTGGAAACAATGAAGGTGAATTTTGAAGACGAGGTGGGCAAAACGTTATCATTGGATTCGACAGTGGGAAACCTAAAACAACAAAATACAGACATTGAAAATGTGGTATCTTCTCTAAGCACGGAGAAGGACAGGCTCATTGCAGAAGTTGATCGCATTCTAAATGATAACCACAATCTAGCAGCGGCCTGTGAAAGCCTTAAGCGGACAATTGAAAATATCACACAACAAAAGCAAGCATTTTCATGCCAGCTTGAGTCACTTAAAGATTTTCAAACAGAGGAACTATCTGAATGGAAGTCTAAACATTCAGAGCTCAAACAAGACTATGAGTCTCTTTTCCAAGCTTATGAAAATGTAAGTAGTGAAATGGATAAGATGAGAATGCTTCTGGAGGGGGGGTCAAGAGAGAGGCAAGAGGCACTCGTACAATTGCATCAACTTGAATCTGAGCGGGAGGGCTTAGATATGCAGGCTCGAGATATTGGAGAGGAAAATGTTAGGATTAAAGAAAAAATGCGCAAATTTGCTAAAGCAAAGCAGAACATGATTGATGTGTTGGAGAAGGAGAACCAGAACATTAGGAAGCAATTGCTTGAATTTGATCAAAAACGTGAATTCAATATTGATTTGACGGTTAAAATTCAGCAATTAGAGGAAATAATCAGGAGCCTCCAAGAGTCTGCAAAGATTAGAGAAGGAGAGCTTACAGAGGTTCAATCAGAGAAGATCAAAATGTCAGAAGAGCTAAAGGAGCTAATATCCTCATTAGAAAAGTCTCAGTTTGAGTCAAAGTCCTTCGAAAACATGCAATTTAAACTTGATGAAGCACTTGGTTTGAACAATTCACTTGCTGTCCAGATTCAGACTCAGAATACTGAATTTGGGGCTCAACAGCAAATTAATGACTTGTTGCAAAAGGAGAAACAGAGTCTTTTGGCAAAAATCTCCCATATTGAGAATGAACATGAATTGCATTTGGGACACAAGGATAACAGAATAAAATACCTCCAAGATATTCGTAATGACCACAGCCAAGAGATGATCTGCCTTCATGAGAAGGTCAGAATATTGGAGGATGACAAATCTCTTTTGCAAGAGGAACTGGAAAACGTTCAAGAGATTTCTGAAAAGGTAAAAAATAAAAATGAATATTTGGAAAATATGCTTCTCAAGAACTCCGAAAGAATGGCCGAATTGACCGAGTCAGTCAATGTTTTGCAAACTCAAAATAAGCAGCTATCCTCCCAACTAGGTGTTAGTAAGAAAAATGTGACTCAGGTATGCCAAGAGAAGGAGCAACAACAATTACGATTAGTCAAAGAATTTGAAGAAAAACTCAAAACGGCTAAGAGAGGCACTGTAGGCTCCAAAAGCATCAAAAGGGAACTTCAGGAGCTGCTCAAGGAAAAGCACCAAGAAGTGAATCAGCTCCAACAAGACTGTATCAAATACCAGGAACGATTTTTGGACTTGGAAAAGGCCTTGAAAGCCTCACAAGCTGGATGTGAACAGCTGAAAAAAGAACTGAAGAACAGTTCAGAGAAAGGTTCATATTTAGAAGACAGAAGTGAAGACCTTGAACAGAAGCTGATGACATGCAAAAGACTTCTCCAGAAGGTTAATGAAAGCGTCAGGAGACTTCAAAGTGAAAAAGAACAGCTAGTTCTGGAAATGGCTGAGAAAAGTAAAAAGGCAGTACATCAGGTCACACATGAAAACATTCCACAAAACATGTACATGGAGCGTGAAGCAGTTCTACAGAGAAGAATAGATGAACTTCAGAGATTAAAGGAAAAAGAAAGTCAAATGCTCATTGAGTTGGGACAGCAAATGGACTCCAAAGATCTGGAGAATGCAACTCTCCGGCGAGAGGCAGATACTAATATGGCCAAGTTGGCCGTAATGTCGTCTGATCCTCATGAGGCAGATGCCTCAAAACAGTGGAACAATATTTTCCAAAAAGCATTGCATGAGAAAGATAGCCAGCTGTTGGAGCAAGGCTTTGTGATCAAACAATTTCTTGAGGACATAAGGACAAAAGATGGAGAGATCAACGAATTACAAATGTTAAAGTCCAAGCTAGAAAGGGGGCACAATGAATATTCAGTTGCAGCCGCTGCACACCAGCGTCAAATTTTGGTTCTAGGCGTCAGTAATACTGAACTCAATGAAACGGTAGAAATAATGAACATGCACCTAACCAAACTTAATGCTCAAGTTGAACGGCTAGAACAGGACAAGAGCAAACTGAACAGAGATCTTGCCGACAAGGAAGATGTTGGATCCCAAAGGCTACTCAGTATCCAACAACTGGAAAAGATTAGCTCTGATCTGGAGGCACAGCTTTACACATTCCAGTCTGAGAAGGACACATTTAAGGCTGACTTTGAGAAGCAAGAGACAATCTCTCTTCAGCTGAAAAAGCTTCTACAGAATAAAGATGCAGAGATCTCCTCCTTGTTATCGTGCAGAGATGGCCAGATGTCAGGCTATCTAGAACAACTCCAAGCCAATCATCGTGCTCAAATAGCAGGCTATGAGGACCGGGTCACGTCTTTATATTCTGAAAGGGACCGGGCTGACAAAGAGACCAGGAGGCTTGAGAACACAGTGAGAAGTCTGCAGCTGAAACTGGACAGGTCGACTCAAGAGAAAGAGAGTGTTGATGAGAAATTGGCTTCATTCAGGAACTCCATGATATCATTGCAGACGGAGAGGGAGCGGTTGATATCTGAGTACAGAATGCTAGAGGAGAAGAATCAGTTGGCACTAAGAGACAGAGATGGCTCTGCCAATGGGGACCTCAGTGCAACCAAAGGAATGAAACATGAAATAAGGAAACTTCTGCATCAGATGGATGACCTGAACTCTGAAAACGCCATGCTCAGGGCGCAGTTGGTTCGCTATAGGGAGGACTTGAATCAAGTGCTGTCCCTCAAGGACAACCAGTTAAAGGAACTGCTCAAAAGGCAGCAAGATATCATAAGAAATCTGGAGATCCAAAAAGCTGTTGAAGAAAAGCAGCACAGAGATTCTATATTAGAACTTCAAACTGAACAGGAAACAAGCAAGTCATTAAGAGCACAGTCATCTAATCTTAAATCTCAGCTCTCAAATCAGGAAGCAGAATTATTGGCCCAGAAAAAGGAGAGAGCAGAGACCAATGAAGGAAAGGTGATTAGCGATTTGCAGCAGGTTGTGGCTTCAAAAGCCAGTGAATGTAATGGCATACAGCAAAGACTTTCTGCCCAGAAACTCTTAACAGACGAGTTGAAGAATAAACTTCGGCAGCTCGAAAGTGACACTGACAAAAAACTGTCCGAAGCCGAGGATAAATACAACAGTGAGTTGGACACGTTCGAGCGAGAGGTGCAGCTGATGAGAAATGAGCGAGAAACCGGAGATCAAAGGGTGCAGGAACTGGCCAGAGATTTGCTTCAAACAGAACAACTTTTATCAGACTCCCACAGTCAAAGCAAAGATTTAACTGCCAAGAATGAGTCCCTGGGAAAAGCCATGGCTGCTTTGCAGAATGATCGCGACGTGCTTATCGAGGACTTTAAAACTCTGCAGAAGAGATATGACCAAGAACTCAGAGAGACTCGGGCCTCCCTGACCAAGGCTGAGCACGGCCTTCAGGACGCTACCTTTGAGCTAGCCGTGTTAGCCAAAGAGAACTACGTCCTCGTTCACAAGGTGAACGCCTTGAGCAGCAATAACACACAATCGCATCTCAACACTTTGGTGGACGAGCTCTCCAAAGCTCTTTCGGAGAAGGAAGGCGAGCTGAAGAGAGTCAGCCTGGAGAACAACACCTTCAGTAAGCAGATGTCCGCCTTCTCCAAATCCATGGCCAGCCTCCAGAACGACCGGGAGAGGCTGATGGGCGAGCTGGTGGGGGCAAAGAGAGGGCTAGGGGCAGTCCCAGGGGCCGTTGTTTCCTACGGGCCCGACGAACCAAATGGAAGCCGTATTGTAACCTTTCAAAATGAGAGGGACGGGCTGGTAAGTTGGTGGCTGTGATTCCATTGCTTGTCTTGTCTTTTCTCTGGGCCATTGGCTGTGCATTTTTCTTACCGCATGAAGGGTTGGAGTCGCATAACTTCTTCATGCCACTGCTTTGACTTGCATGGTGTTTCATTTAAAACATCTATTTTGTTCATTTGAAACAAATGACTAAAGAGATATGGGTCTCAATTCAGTCGCTGTTCACTCTTTCCTCCATTGGATGTCTGTTGCCAGAGCCCTAAAGTTGTTCCTCTGGTTGGTTGCAGGAGGTCCGTCTGAAGGTTCTTGATCTCCAGAAGGCCTTGGAGGAGGAGCAGGCCGGCAGACGTCTCACAGAGCAGGACCTCCGAAGCGCCCAACTCCAGCTCGCTGAGATGAGGTAATATCTATTGGCCATATATTTAAACCTAGATGCGGATGGTGTATCAAAACTCTTAAAGGTAATGTCTTCTGTATCCCCGCCTGTTCTGTTGTAGGTCTGAAACCAGCAGGCTGCAGAGCGAAGCCCTGAGGCAGAACCAGGAAGCCAACGGGGGGAACCCCAAGCAGCCCCTCAAGGTAGGGGTCCCCTGTACCTACTAACAATGATAACATATATGATGTATGGAAACCTAGAGCTGAAAGGTGCCAATGGTACCGAGACATGGGCTACACCGGTCGGATGTCCTCCTGCAGGAGACGCTGGAGCTGCTAGGGGGGAGCCAGCAGGAGGTGAAGCAGCTGCAGGCCGAGAGGATCCAAATCCACAGAGAACTGCAGCGGTGTCTGGTGGAGATCCAGCAGAGGGACCAGTACTCCCAGCAGCTCAACCACAAGGTGCTCAGACAGACAGACGGTCACTCAGACGGACGGAGGGACAGTTCACAGGGGGGGGTTAAGGAATAGGAGCAAGGATCTGAACAAGAACGAGGATAATCCTGAAATCTGCACCGACCACTAGCCCGCTAAAGACCTGGTGACCTCCAGGGTCACCGCTGGTGGGTATGTTGGGTGGAGGCAGGCCCTGGTCCTTCAGGGTGTGTTGGGTGGAGGCAGGCCCTGGTCCTTCAGGATGTGTTGGGTGGAGGCAGGCCCTGGTCCTTCAGGATGTGTTGGGTGGAGGCAGGCCCTGGTCCTTCAGGGTGTGTTGGGTGGAGGCAGGCCCTGGTCCTCCAGGAGGTGCAGGGCTCTCTGATGATGTGTGTGTTCTCCTCCAGGAGGTGCAGGGCTCTCTGATGTGTGTGTTCTCCTCCAGGAGGTGCAGGGCTCTCTGATGATGTGTGTGTTGTCCTCCAGGAGGTGCAGGGCTCTCTCTGATGTGTGTGTTCTCCTCCAGGAGGTGCAGGGCTCTCTGATGATGTGTGTGTTCTCCTCCAGCTCCTCCAGGCCCAGGAGCAGCAGAGCGGTCTGGCCTCCCAGCTCCGATCCGTCTCCCAGTCGCTGCTCGACTCCCAGCAGC
>OOFH01053078.1:0-11731 GCA_900323355.1 Merlangius merlangus | reverse complement strand
CCACATCGTCGATGTCTTTGGCGTACACCATCTTTGGGTCCGGGACGAAGGGCGGAGGGAGCATGCCTGGGGGAGAGAGAAACGCACATGTCGTTTGAACAACCCAATCGGTACCCTACCACACACTGTCTATTTCATTCTTTTCTTTATTTTATTCCCTTTTTTCATAAATATTGAATAAATAATTAATAAATAATGTTTTTTTACTTTATTATTACTAGTTTGACCACAACATACTATTACTATTATTAATTGTATTCATTATGGATGCAATATATATGTGTACGTCGGCAAATATTGTTCAATTTATTACATCATTGATTTTGGCCTTTGCAGATGTGTTTACATGCTTAAGGTCCACTAATGCTGAAAAATAATCACAATTGGTAGGCCTATAAGAAAAAAAGGGCTATGGATACATCCTGATCTCCATAGTTTTACTGCTGATTTATTTTAGTGGGTTTCATGGCCTCTCACCTGCTTCCAGGCGGCCCCAGTTGAGTTCCTTGAAGAACGGTTGACTCTTGAGCTCAGCACACTCGTTGTTCTTCAAGCCGAGGCGTTTCGCCGGATCTTTCTCCATCAGACCTTCGCAAAAAGCTTTGCAATCCGCACTGAAGGTGGGAGGGTAGGCTACTGCGTCGTTGAGGATCCTCCTAGTGACCTCTTCGTTTTCGACCTGAAGTAAACATTTGGGGAAACATGATGGCGATCGATCAAAAGTGTTCATGCGTTTATGAATCTTTAAATTATGTGATCCACTACAAAGGCAGTGTGAGCACAGGCGGTACCTTCTCTCCTCGGGTTCTGAAGGGTCCTTTAGCTGCTATCATCTCGTACACCGTGACCCCCAGCGTGAAGTAGTCCACTGAGTAGTCGTATGCCTTCTTCTGGAGCAGCTCTGGAGCCATGAAGCCTGCATTCAGAGCACACATTTAAATCTTTTATCATGCCCGTCTGGCTCACAATGTCAACGATGCCATCCACAATTGATAGTGTTTCACCTTAATTTGCTATTTTTTACTATTTCAAATGGGTAGAATCTTGTTTCATTGTATTCACTATGTTTCCCTAACAAATACATTGACTACAGTCTGCCTATGGCCAACACAGCCCAGCATTTCTACACAGCGATAAAATCGCTATTTTTAACACAAAAAACAAAACTACAACAATATGTAGGACTTTAGAACTGTTGTGTGGACGTGAGTGGCCTTCAAAGCCACTTATCAGTCCAAGTCTGACTAGGTTTAGGGAAATGAGAGTTTCCGTATGAGAGTAGGCCTACTTCCAAATATCACAAAAAATAGGGGGTTTGAACATTATAAAAAGTTTGAGAAGATGAAATTGCAATTCAAAAGGCGAAATTGCATTAATCCGAAGAGAAATCCCACAAGCTTTATTTTGGGTGATGGACCGCCATAGAATGGATCTTCACACGTCCACACACATCGTGGAATTATACTTCAAGTGTCCTAGTAGCAGAACTTTCTCTTCGAACACAAAAATCGAGTGCTGGCCATAACGAGCTCCACACACACACACCATGGCGTTGTGCTTTCAGTGCCGAAAAGCATTACCCTCCTTCGAACACCACCATCAACATGTGTCTGTTTGTGTGTCTTTGTTGTGACGTTGTTAAGCATACTAAAAGGCACTTGGAGATCACAGAAATGTTTCTACCTACTTTCGGAGCAGTGAAGAACATTCACAAACTGGTTGGGTGAGATAAAACATAGGTTTTTACTCGTATTTTCTCGAAATGACCGACTCGTTTCAGTAACAATGTTCTGAAAGATCTGAAATATGACCATGTTTGAATAAAAAAAAAATTGATTTGAGTTCCACTTCCCCTTCAAAAAAACAACAACAAAGCATTATAATATTGAATTGAGATAAGAATAGCGACCTAACAAATGAATATATGACTATATGAATATCGGGCTCAACACTAGATTTCACCCTAGCGCATACCTGTCAACATTGGAATTTTGACAATAAGGTATCTTTTTATTTATTTTGTTGAAGGACCTCGTGCCGTCGATTGCTGAAGTGGCGGGACAAAGCTGAACTTCAGTTAACTTATGCAAATTAGCACATAGTGCAGCAAGCTTTCGACCATGTGATTGGACAATCGACATTCAGTGGGTACGCGCTGACCATACAGAGTCATGGTGAATTTAATTTCCTGGTTTTCAGCACTTCCATCCACTCGAGTGGGGCCGGGGCATTGCCACACATTTAGAGACCACGCGTTTGGTGAGCCCGAGCCGTCACATTGAGCCATTTTTTATTCTCAGGTGATTTGGTTCTCCCGCTTATTTTTCTTGGTTTTTTGGTGGTGCCGTTTGATTGAATGACTTCTCTTCACTAGCTGTCACAGCTAGTATTCTACCTACTGCCACATTCCCTACCAGAGGTTAATTGGCAGCAAACACATCATTATGTCTACCGTCAATGTTAACGCACTGCCAGCCTTTTTATTATTATTATTATTATAAAATACTTGAGAATCCCTAAAGACGGGACAGTTGCCCGTGCCAGGTTTGGCCTAGTGTCAGAAATGATAATACCTTTTAATAGTTGCTAATGCTAAGGACAGGTCATATTTTTTCATCAATCACCTGGAGTTCCTGCATATCCAGTAGTTGTATCTTTTCCTGGTGGAAGCTCCACAGCAAGACCCAAATCGGACAGTCGGACGTGCCCTGTGTTGAAATGCAATGAGTTGTCAGGGAGGCAGGGGATAGACAATAGACCTGACCTATTCACCATCTTCGTTCCTCACACTAGCTGATGGATGGATGGATGGATGGATGGATGGATGGATGGATGGATGGATGGATTAGAACATTTATTTCATCCCATATATGGGAAATGTACTTGTTACAACAGCCCATGGAATCTAAAATATGCAATAATAAAATAAAGTGTATAAAGTATCCAACAATGCATACATACCTAAGATAATACAAAATAGAATAAAATGCAATATAAATATAAATAAATCACACAATGATTACAATGTCATGCCATAAGGGCATAAAATACACACACCCATGAGCTACACAATAAATGAGAAGAGGTGCCTCACTACAGAATAAATACTTTGTCACAAATGTACAGTGGAAAGTGCACATTTTTAAATACAAGTATTGCATTATTATTTAGGGGGGGGGGGTTTGGTAGCAGTAGCACAATATTTCATAACCAATGTGTTATAGAGTCTTATGACAGATGGAATAAAGCTGTGTGGTCGAGGGTGGCATTTAGGTTTCAGAACTCACTACAGTGCTACACTGGGTTTTGGTTTGAGAAGTCTAGTTATAGGGAGAGCTGTACAATGTGGTTTATCCTGCTTGATGTTGACTGAATCTCACTGGTGCGGTCCCAGGCACCTCCCAGTCCCGGGACAACTGGGACCAAGAACCTTTTAAGGAATTCTATAAACTGGAATATACGATTATTATTTATAAACGTTATCTATATAATATGATATGTATGAAACAGATGCTATTACAGTGGTATTTCGGGGCTTACCTGCATCATCCAATAGTAAATTCTCTGGCTTCAAGTCTCTGTAGACGATCCTGTGCTGGTGAAGGTGCTCCAGCCCACAGATGACCTGGGCTGTGTAGAAGCATGCTCTTATCTCGTTAAAACCCGGATTCTTTTCATCCACATTGTACATGTGGTACCTAGAACCGAACCGGGAGCAGGTTGAACACAATTAAGACGATGGGAATAATGGTCGAAAATCCTGTAATGACCAAAGTCTAAGTATGCCTGGATATTCAGGGAGAGTGACGTTTGTGTAAAGGTGTAAAGGTGATTGTCAGACTTATAGAATTACCAACCGGAGGGCTTGCCTGTGTATTAGCTGTGAGGTTGATCTATGTTAGGCTCATTAGGGGTGTGACTGGAAGCAGCACCAAAGAGGACACTTCAGCCAAGCGAAGGAACCTGTGTCTCTATACCAGTGGCGGTTTTAGGCACGGGCGACCAGGCAGCCGCCCGGGGGGCCATATTTGTGGGGGGCGCCAAATCACATGGGGCGCGCCACGAGCAGAAAAAAAAAAACCGCGCTGCGTAGCGGTTTTCAATGAAGTACATAACATTGTGTGAGGAATTGGGTTTTTTGGCGCCCCTCTGGCTACAGGCGCACCTGCTCGAGAAGGTGCCGTGCCCAGACGGAATACGGAATGAAACCCCCACTGAAGTCCGTAGGGTCTGAAGTCCCCGTCCCCCCCCCTACGGAAGTCTTTCCTGGTACGTAACTGGACGTAGAACCGCCACTGCTCTATACTGTTGTGGAGATGTCTGAGTTTTGCTTTTTGCACAAATTACCTGAGGTCTCCTCCATTCATGATGGTCATCACAAGACAAAGCTCGCTCTTGGTCTGGAAGGCGTACGCCAGTGACACGATGAAGCGACTGTGTACCTTTGCCAGAATGCGCTTCTCCACAATGGCTCCCTAAATAAAAGCATGCAAGCATGAAACCCTCCAGTAAAAATCTAAGTTGCATAGACATGCAAAAGCATCTTCAAATGAATGTGTGTATCAGCAACATGTATACAGATCTCTGTACTGCAGGATTTCTCTTTTGGGGTAAATTCTTGTGTAGTAGAATAACGTGTCATAGCGACTAATTTTAAGTGCAATAGTGCCAAGCACACTACTGGCTACCGACCATCGAGAGTCAGTGGCTCACTGGAGTGTAATCCCATGGTGCTCACCAGAAGAAGGTTAATCACAACTAATCAAGTTAGTGACAAGCATGTGGAACTTTGTGTTTGGCTTAGAGCCACTCTCTTACGCCTTCGGGAGAGTCACAAGCCTCTTTAAATTAATGTGGGTGATGAGGGTTAAAGCCAATCTGCATCATCATGGCAGCTATTTAAGTATTTATAAGTTTCCCATTTTGATCAATGTGATCAACGTTTTTAAATTAGAGATTTCTCGGGGCCACCCCTTTTAATCTTTATAATGGCTTTAGGGGACCCCATTTGGTTATGAAGGTGTGTGCTCTGTGTGAAGAAAAACCTTTACCTGGTATCCTTTACGTTTTTTCAGCCTTTTCTTGTCAAGCTTCTTGTTGGCATACATCTTTCCTGTTGCCTTTGCCTGACAGGCATGCACCTCTCCGAAACCTCCTTTACCAAGCACTCTGAAATCGTTGAACCAGTCCTCATTCACAGACTGGCTCTCCAGCCACTTGAACTGCACGAAGCGCTGGAAGAACAAGCTGTTTTTGAACCCCTCTAGGGCCTTGGCCTCCAGGTGCTTGAGCAGTAGCTGTTCGCTCTCCTTGAACAGGTCACCTCGGATGTTCTTGTAGTCTTCTTTTACTCGGGTGACGGCCTTCTCTTCCAGGAAGCTGCAGAAGGTCTTGGCCGCAGACTCGTAGTACTTGTTGACCGTCCTCTGGGCCTTCTGCAGTCGGTCATTCTCCTGGGCTGTGTTGTAGTCTTCCATGTCTTTCCACAGCTGCGATGCATTCTTGTGCGTCTCCTCGCTCTCCAGGTACTGCTGGAACAGCCGCTTGCCTATGGGCTGCGCTACGCACATGGAGTCGAACGAAGAGTCCACGGTGGTCTTCATCTGCTCGCAATTCCTGATGTGCGGGAGGTTGAGCTTTGCCCGCATCTTCTTGTCTCGCATGGCGGCGGCTGACGCGCCATCAATGCTGCCGCGGGCCGACACATAGGCGTTGTTGGCCACCACCGTCTCTAAGCCACCGATGTCCATGTTTGGATTTGGGCCTTGAGATTCACGAGGTCCTGGAAGGGCAGAATCTTGGTTTCAGTACCGTGTTTAAGGACAACACATCTGTTTTTGTTGGTCCAAGGTTATAAGTTGTGACTTTAAATGGCATGCTTTATTGTACATTTGCTTTAGCTTCAAAGTGAGTGTTTGACTGATTTGAAACCTTCTGTTTCTGTAATATTTAGATAAGCAGTTACTTGGTCAGGGTGTAAGTACCGTAAGCGATACGGCAGTTTGAAACACTCACTTCCTGATTCTCTATGATTCTATTAACGTTGACTGACTTAATACAGGAGATTGACTTACACTAAAGGTACTTTTACTCATGAACATCTCTCGTTTTCTTTATAAGAAAATGAAGTGTTATGAAGTCTTAATCTTAACCATTATTATTACAATTAGTTTATTAGCTGGATGAATGTAATTTACAAATAGCTAAAAAATATATATAACAGCACATCAATACAAGACATATAATATATATATTTATATAAAAACACATACATTATTTATTCTGTTTAATACCTGTGATCAAAGGTACTGCATGTTGTCATATTTAATAAATGTAATAATTTTCCCAACAAAGGACTTTGAAACATTACTCGGACTAGTAGATATACTGTTATTGATTTATTTGTTTGTTATTGATTTATTAGCATGTTTTATTATTATTGGGGAATATTTAACAAAGAATATTGCTCTGAAACCAGATTAAAAACAAAATTATACTAAGAGAATCATATATAATCAATAGAAGCAATAAGCTATCATTGGAAGATGCTTTAGTCACCGCTTACATACTAATGTGGGTTCAAAGTCTGACAATAAAAAAAGTTAGATGCAAAAAAGATCGCTGATAAAGCAGCAGGGTAGCCATCGCGAACATCTGTTTGCAATGGGTGCGGTATCGGTGCATCCTTTTTTATTTGCTGCTTTGCTACTGCATATTCATATGACCAGTATGGACCCATGGAGGGTTACCTACCTTTGTTTCTTTCAAGCAAGAAGTCAAAGGGGAGTCAATTTAATCCAGAAGTTTAGCATCCACCATATACTTCCATCCCTTTTTGCCACGAGTAAAGGTCTCCTATCAATTACAACGCAAACACATCTTGTCTGTTCTGTTGGAAGCCCTTGTGAAACTTCGTATATCAAAGACTCTTCAAAACTTCTTCTCTTGCCCCTGAAAAGGCTGTGTGCGTAAAATAAAAGTTGGGATTGGTCGGTGGGTCAGCTTAAAGTCCTGCCTGAGAGTTAGTTAGCGACCGAGGATTACAATTATCTGATGAAAGCATCTTGTCTCAGGCTGTTAGTTTAAATGATCAGCGGGAGTGATTACTGTACAGAAGAAAAGCTCTTGTACCGTACCATTTTCCATAAAGTCAGAGGTACCAAAATGTTTTTTGATAAAATTTCCAAATATATTCATACCTGGTAATGATTACATCCGAAATTCGGAAAGTTGATATATAGAGCAACGAGCAAGGATATATTTTGGTTGATTGGTTCATTTTGAGATAATAGTTTATCTGAAAAGGGGGATTAACTAATATAGTCTAAAAATCAATACTTAAAACAACAATTGACATAATAGATTAAAACACAAATGTGACTTCTTAACAGGGCCGTGCAAAGGCCTTTACAGGGGCATGCTCAAAGTTAATAAGGGGCACATGAGTGAACACTGCCATGAACACTGAACACTGCCATGGATTTTACTGGGAATGAGACAGCCAATTCAGCTGCAATTCGTTTTACCCAACAGCATTTTAAATCATACAGCCTTCTTGGCGGCTGGGGGGTTTCAGAGAAGCTACCATCTGATGAATGCATTGCTACTAGAATACTCCAATGCTCACATTGGCGATAAATTGAAGTAGAGGCTGACATTTTATTTACATTCACATTGTGGGGCCGTTTGAAAAGTGGAACTATGTCAGGGACCTCTGCCAGGTGCTTAGCCATAAGTCGCCATCAGCTGATTAAAGAGAGATGTTGTTAAAAACAGCCTCGGAAGCCGCTGTTCCAGCCAGACAATTACCCCTAATGATAGCTAATCAATGCGTCCACAAGTCTGGTGACCTAGTACGCCTATGGGAGGCACTGTCACGTGTCACGTCTGATCTCTATCTTCCGTTCCCCCGGCTCATGATCCTTTATGAAATATAGGTAGTTGACTACTTTGTTTGAAAGTCTTGGAGCATTGGTTTGCTAAGTTAACACATAGTTGCAGCCATGGCCACCGTTTGTTAAGCAAACCATCTATCAGAGTCTAGTTCGCGAGGGTTGGATAAAATGGGGGAATCTATGTTTTCATTGAAAGAATATCGTCATGATTATCTTGGTAAACAAATGGATTTCTTTCGGTGTAAGCAAAGCAAACATAGACTTCCCTCCTGCCACACAAAAACACTACATTCTTAACCTCCCAAATTCACACTTGAAAAATTCTAAACTCAAAGAACCCCATAAAATGTCATTGAACACAACCGCTCAGATGACTGCACAACCCAGAGACAATGCGGAGACATTACAAACTAGTGGTTTCAGGTATTGAACGTCCATTTGAATTACCATGGCAATGATAGAAAACTTTGCATTAACTCACATACACATCATATACATTCAATTACTGAAGATTACGAAAAGGAAATTCACATTTATTGCCAGAAATGTTTCTCAAAATTAATTTTGCTGCTGAAATTTCTTACAATGTTGCATTTCCCACTGAGGCTTAAACCAATATCGGGGTTTGGCAAGACAGAACCTTGACATACTTGACTGTTGCATGATTGTTTCTTTAAACAGTCCATTAGGCACTTAAAGGTAGTTTTGGCGACATATACAAACAACATATTCTGTTCTTTAGGTTGGAGGGCAGGCTGGTTTAATGGTTAAACCCAGAACCTACAATACTATAGTAATACGATTCAAACCAAACAGCCATGGCATTTCTTGTGATTTTTTCTTTCTTTTTTTTGCGTTTATCTATGAAAGCCAAGTGCAACTCTAAGTAGGCCTAAGCGGTGTCGTGATGGTATAATATTTAATATTCTAATATAATTGTACAGTTAACCATTTTTCTCTTGTCTTTTAATGTTGCACGTCAATACGTCAGTAAAGAGAGCAATTCTGCCTTTACTCAAAACTACTATTACAAACAAATTTATATTTTTATATATTTTAACATCACAATTCATGTCACATTTATGAGGTACACATTACAATTTTTCAATGATGAAGACATGAACTTTGGATGTGAATGAGATCCGGGCTTCAGCCCTGAATGTCCTTAAATCCTAGCAACGCCCCTCTGCAGAAATGCATGCCGCATGTCTGTGGGTTTATAAGGCCTGTGGAGTGCATGGATGGAATGTCACAGAGGAGTAACCAACCAGGACCATCTGTCTGAGGGATGACCCGGCTAAACACTGGATTACCCACTTACATGTATGGAAGGCGGGTGTCTAATACCAACGCTGACTCCTCCAGGCAATACGACAGCCAGGGTAGAGGCTGAGTAGATCTAGTCAGCTTTTTGTTATGCTATTTTCGTTATTTTGGTATTTCTTTATGCATATCCATGTTGATTATTGTTGTTTTTATGTTAGGTTCCACCGTTTCTGTAGATGTGGACCTTTGTCACAGTGAAACAAGAGGAAACACGTTTGAAGTCACCAAGGGAAATGTACAGAATAGGGACAAGGTTTTCCAGGGATGTCTTGTCTCCTGATCATCCCTGGATAACGGGATCTTCCTTGCTAATTCAGGGAGTTTTTCCTTGACCGAGCGAGCGAGGGTCTGGGGGGTGTCATCATTATATGGCCTTTGAGACTGTACCGGTGACTAAGGGCTGCAAAAATAAAATGTAATTTAATTTAAATTAATCTTGTTACCGTTCTCATCTCACAAAGGAGAATGCCAGGAATAGGGTGCTTGGAACAGGGTGCTGGGAGTTTGTAGATATTGGCCAGAGAGATGGAGGGGCATCTGAGGGAGGGACATCCGTCTCCTGTAAATTTCTTATTTTTTTGTTTAATTTCATATACATTTTTTTGAATTCTGCCATCTTTCATCACACGTCAATCAAACTGGCTGTATTATAATTATAAAGGATAGATGAACTTTAAGGGATTTAGCATTTTTTTTAAGGTTTTTAAAAAGGGTAAATACCTGATCACTAACAGAATCCTTAAAAAACGTAGTTCTTAATCGATAATAACAAACGCACGCCAATATCTTTATTATCCCACGATACAGCATTATGTGGAAATATAGCCCAGATGTAATTACTAGGGCTGTCAAAAGATGTGAGAAATTAATCGCGATTAATCGCATTTTGTCCACATGCAGTTTGTCCACAGTGCCGCACATTTTTTGGCACATTTTTTTCTCGTTTAAATGTACCTTAATGTATTTTTTGCATGTTCTTAATACTTTTAACAACATAAGGGCAAATATACTTGCTTTATGAAAATGTTTATTTAACACTTCAAATATCCCCTTACCTTAAAGCTAGGGTAGGCGATTTTTTTACTGAAATATTTGGCAAAAATGTCATAATAGCCTGTCAGCTTTATGTAGGCGAAGTGCTCTAAGAATATCTGCTCATCACTTTGTGTTATGTATCCATGACAGTGTTTACGGCATGCCCGTATTTTAATAGCATGCCTGTATTTTAATGTAACGGATGACGTGTTTCGGGTGACGTGTGTCCGTTGGGATAAGTTGGAGTAAACAGTTGAACTCATGAGGCTCCCGTGTTTCGCGTAGTGTTTTACACACACAACATTGGCGACGAGGATGGAGTTTTCACTCCCACCACCTACACCTTTCCTGACACTACCAGGCGAGCCTCCGGTGCCGTGGATACGTTGGCTGGAGTCGTTTGAAACATACCTCGCAGCTCTCGGACTGGAGGATGCTAGCGACCCGCGACGAAGAGCACTCCTTGTTCATTGCCTCGGTACTGAGGGACAGCGCATTTTCAGAACCCTGGGACAGGCAAAAAAGTACAGAGAAGCTACAAAACTCCTTGAAGCACACTTTGCTGCTCCACAGACGGTAATTCTCCGCCGAATAATCTTCCGGCAGCGCAGGCAAAAAGCGGGTGAGTCAGTACACATTATATAGCCGACCTCCGCAGCTTAGCGGTTTTCTGTAAATTCGGTGAAATGGAGCAGGAGATGATAAGGGACCAGCTTGCAGAACACGCAGCCCACCCCAAAATTCGGGAAAAGTTGATTATGTCACCAGATGATTTGACTCTTAAAAAAGCACTGGAAATAGCCTTGCAAATAGAAAAAGCTACCGAGCTGACATCACAACTAGCTTCCCGCGCTTCCTCTCAGCCTGCATTGACGCAACATGTCGAAGATTCTGAGCGCTCACCTAGCCCTGCATCGTCAGACACAGACCCAGGGATTAACTACACATCCCACACACGTAGCCAGCCACGTCGCGGTTGTGGCAACTGTGGATCCTCTTCCCACATGAGCAGAGCCCCAACATGCCCGGCCAGGGGAAAAGTCTGCCAGTCCTGCGGGAGAGACAACCACTTCGCCAAAGTCTGTCGCTCTGCGCCGTCCGTGCTCGGCCCACGGACAGGCCCACGACAGGCTGTGGCTAGCTCATCAGCCCCAACACCCATACACTCTGTCAGCTCTGCACGTGCGTCCTTCAAGACGTGCACAGTGGAACTAGATGGGGTCTGTGTTCCTTTACTGCTGGATACTGGAGCGGCTTTATCCCTCCTCAACTGGTCCACAGTCAAGCGCTTCCTGCCCCACATCACGCTGCAGACGCCTTCGGCTGTTCTCCATGGATATGGCAATTCTAAGATCGACTTAGTGGCCTCCCTCAGCTGTCCGGTGCGCCATGGCAACACATCCTTGGCTACCTTCACTTTTCAAGTGGCACGCCATGGAGCTAACCTCATGGGGCTGGATCTCATCACCAACTTG
>OOFH01053077.1:0-12004 GCA_900323355.1 Merlangius merlangus | reverse complement strand
TAAAAAAGAACATAGGCCTAATTACACTCCAAAAAAAACATGTGACTGCAATTCAAAAATAACGTTTATTTTTTATAAATTGTGGCAGGATATTTGACATAACTAATAATTGTACATTGCCACTTAAAAATACAACAGAGTTTAGCTAAACAAGGAAAGAACACTTTCAAACTTTGAGCCGAAGTAACGTCAACTGTTCCGGCTGCCGCGTGACCACATTTTCTCCATCCTCCTCCCTGCTCTGGTTAATGTCTTCTGCTGTGTTTTTTTTTTAAGCCATTTTCGAATATCCATTGCTAAATGGATATCCAACGGATATATAACTGTTGCTGCCGAAGAAGTTCAATGTCACTGCCGTGCGCGCCACAGATATACCGGTACTATATGGGTGCGCGCATTTTGCGCACGACGCCGGCACGACACACGACGCCGGCCGCCAGAGCCAATCACAGCAGCGCTGATATAGAGCGACAACATTACGACCTCGAGTGTGATATTGCTTTATACAACAGTTATGTTAGTAAAATGTACTGTTAATAATAATAATTGACAATAGATTGTGATTGTTTGTTTATTTAATCATATAAACGAATGAAATTGCTTCCGCCAACAAAAATAGATCCCCGCTGAGCGGACTGTTGCCAAGCAACATATAAACAAAACACCATACATAAATGCGGAGTGATTTTGACAGTTTGGTGAACAGTCAGAGTGATGTTGGACGCTCATATCTCAATGGTATTTAATGGAAATTGTAACAAGTTTAATTACAATTTGTTTTGTGAGTAAGTATTTTATTATTTTTATCATAAAAAAAAATAATAAAAAAAAAACTTTTTTATTATTTTTTCATTTGAGGGTGCAAACAATTTATTTGGGGGTGCAATGCATGCTTATGCACCCCCGTAGAACCGGGCCTGCTGGGACGGCAGACTGTTCGGAAGCTGTCACTGTGTCGGGGGTCCCTGCATGGTCCAGGCCGGGGGTCTCGCTGGTCGGGCGGGCTGGGGTGCCTGGTGGTGTGCGGCTGTCTCTCCCGTTGACGTCTCCCTCTCCTGAAGTCTCTGCTGGGGAGAAGTGGGGGGCCTGGGGTCCGTAGGAGTGTTGAGCCGGTTGTCGGCGTCGCCTTGGTTGCGGTCGGGACGGTCTGAATCCTGTCTCTGCGTTCCACAGCCGGTGGAAAATGGGTCTCTCCCGATCAGTAGGGGCACGAGGAGATTGGGCACAATCCCGGCCCTTCCGTAAAGGGTCTGCATGACCACATGGCACCTGGCATACGTGCGGGTGTCCCTGTGTACGCAGGCGACCGCAACGGTTCCCCCGCCCTTCCGCTGGCTAGGTCAGGCCACAGGAGGGTGACAACACTCCCCCTGTCAATAAGGGCCTGAGTGTCCTGGTTGCCCACCTGAGCCGGGAGGTTCGGGGCTCCAGCCTCCTGATGCGCCCCACAGGTCGTAAGGAGGCATGGTTCTGTACGGCCTTCGCCTGCGAAGGGCGACCAGCATGGACATGTCTCTCCGGGCAGTGTCGAGCGAAGTGTCCGGTCTGGCAACAGATATGGCCACACTGCCATTCCTCTCTCGCCTCCGATGGATGGGTCTGGGGTCTCGGCGGAGCTATCCGTCTAGGGGGTTCCTGTCCCCGTCGGTACCTACGGGGATCGGGTTGGCCGGTGGCCGGGCGGCGCTGCTGAGCTGTCGGGCCACCTGCCAGTTCTCCAACTGGCGGATCAGCTCGTCCACCGTGTTCGAATGGTTGGTGGCGAGGGTTCTCTGAGCGTCCAGTGGAAGCTGGCGGATGGTGTTATCCACCAACACCTGATCGAGAGCGCTGGGGCCGTCGTTTCCAGGGAGCCATCTTCTGATGAGTCGAGCCTGCTGCGCGATCTGGGACCTCACGGTGCCCCTGGAGTCGAACCACCAGTCGTGGAACCGTTGGGCCCGGGCAGCAAGGCTGTGGCCATAATACGCCAGAACCGCCTGCTTGAGGACCCGGTACTGGCTTGCCTGTTCGGGGGCTAGGTCCTGACTCGCCTGCTGGGCGGGTCCAGTGAGGAAGGGGGCTAAAATGTGGGCCCACTGATCCTCCAGCCATTCTTCTCTCCGGGCCATCCTCTCGAAAGTTTTGAGGTAGGCCTCCACGTCGTCCTCGTGTCCTAGCTTGGTGAGGCGGCTGGTGGGCGCCGAGATCGGTGAGGCCGCCGTTGCGCGCATTTCCAACCGTAGGACTGCCCGTCGGAGGAGGGCTCTTTTTTGTCGGCTGCGTCTCTCAGGGTCGCGCTCGCGGCCGCGGCTCCGTCTCGGTTCTGCATTTTGGGATCGGGTGTTCAAAGAAAACAGATCAGCAGCGCGGTCGGATTGCCCGCATCCTTCACCATATGTGGTAATCCGATACCGTCGTGCCCCGCCTCCCCCCAAGTCTTTGATGCAAAAACGGCCTCATTTATTCAAGGAAAAATAATACAACCAGGGGATTCTTCCATCCCAGTGAAACTATAAATCAAAAGTCCGGGCTCCGTGAGCCTCGGGAACCGTTCCGATCCTCTCTTCGACTTTCTCACGCGTCCTTCTCCCGATCGAGGGCTGCGGTGCTCTGTCCCTATGGTCCGTCGGCCTTCTGGGGAACGGGTCTCGGCTACAATGGTCCGTCCTGGGAGCCTATCTCGTACCAGCCCTCGGCCCTGCACTGGATCCACACGTCAGTGATTAGCCTGTCTCTCCTTCCCTTTATAACTCTCACCTGCGTCTGATTGCTCTCCCTCACAGGTGTTTCCCCTTTGCCTTGAGTGGGGCCGCGCCAAAGCGTTCCCCGGCGCCCTCTGGGGGAGAAAGGTGGTAGACTCCCTGCACCACCTGTCCCCAGGGGTTCCATGGTCGCTGTGTCGGGCCGGGTTGCCACAGTTAGCTTACCACTTTTGTAAATGCCATAGATATAGTACATTCGGATCGCATGATAGGAATAGTTCTATTCCGATTATAAATCGGATCAAAAGTGTCCATGTAAACACGGCTATGGTGTTGGATTCATGTTAATGTGTATTTAAAAGACATTTGAACTTGCGGAAAAAATGCGGGGGAAATATTAAAAAAATGTCCAATCAACCAAAACTTTCGCGACCCCCCCCCTGCAGTACTTCCGCGGACCCCCTGTTGAAGACCTCTGGAGTAAGGTAGTAGGATAATTCAGCCTCTGAAAAAAGGACAGATACATTACACCCTACACATGTAGTCACAATATTACCTAAACTGTTAAGATGCAAGATGAAAGCTGTACCTTATCTAACTCACCTGGCTCATTTTGCTTCAATTAAAAAAGTGTCTTAAATGTGAATAGTGTTCTGACTTTTTAACTTGGTGATTTACTGTATGAATTGGCACATAAAGCAAGTGGACATGGCTGTTATTCATCGGTACTTGATCAGGGCTCGTGACTTTTATTCAGAAACATTAAAACAGGGAAAGCGGCAGAAAGAATAAAAAAACAAGGGGACCAGAAGAACTGTGAAACATATAAAAAACTGAAAGGTTTATGACGGTAATCTTGGAACATGATAAAACGACTCCGGCAAAGCTTTTTATATTAAATGTCACTCTGTGTCAGCCACTTTCTCAAACGACTTTGACGGCTGTGTTTGAAGGCTACCGATGTTTACCTCACCCTTCGACTGGTGCTTGACCTCCCCAGGGATGACAGGTACGGGTGGGGGGGTGGTGGGTTGAGCTGCTGGTGCTACATCCCCAGTGAACCCTGACCGACACCACCCACAAATATCTGTCATATCGAGTCGGCAGAGGGATTCACCGCGGTTTGTCAGCTTCACTTTTTACTTTTCTACAATTGTTCAAACAGAAAAATATGTCCAGAGCCACATCCATTGAATTTGGATCCATCATAAGAGGGAGCCAGGTAGTTTTCTATTTTGCTTTAAAGGACGTTTACAGGTTAGGCCGTGGACATTGGGAATCCAACCGAGAATCTTTGAGAGCAGATTCACAACAAGGCAGCCACTAATACATTGCCCCACTTTCCTAGCGTGACAATGTCACCAGTATGTATAATTAGACATCAATCCTTGCTTTTGAAAGGAACCTGGGTTATCCACTTTGCGAGTATAGCTGTGTATCATCCCACGCCATTCATTCATGATAACATATCCCCTTATAATAGTGATTATTTATTCACAGTCTGCTTTCTCCAACAGCTGTGAAAATGCACACAAAATAGTGGAGGGAAAGAGGAGCGTAAGGAATAACCAGGTATCAAGTAAATTCACATATCAGCACATGCACACTTACGCACTCACACGCTCCAGGTAGGTAGGACACAGGGCACCATATCCTCCATCAGATGCTGACAGGTGCTAACCAAGCTAGCCGCCACCTGTCTCCGCCCACCCCTAAGTTTAATGCAATATCGAATGGCGGAGCCATCCAAAACCGAAGCTCCCCGCCGCCCCGGTCGGTTAATTAATCCTCTCCCCTCCCACCACACTCTTCATTCAGGGATGTGCTAATTAGCGAAACCACACATTTCTCTTTCCCACTTAACACTTTTTTAACAACTATCTCGGAGGTGTCCTTGAGATACCCAGTAAACCCCTTCGACACACTCGAGGGAGGAGAGTGCTGTGGTTTAACAGGCCAGTCGCCTGCATCTGATGTTTATGATTAGAGTTTAAAAATACTGAGCTCTATAATACCTTGTCAGTACGTGTGAGGTATGTATTATGTCAAGTGTTTCGGATTGGGGCTAACATGCATACATTATTTCCTTTTACCTTCCAATGTCGTTTAGCTTGGTATTTGAATCAGCATTTTTTGGTCGTATTGCGAGCAAGGAACGTCTGCTTGCGTCTTTAATACTCATCGGCCGAACGACCTTTGGAGTCTCCTTGGGAGTGTTGCAGATGCACTGTTCTGCATTAAAGCCCTCTGTTTGGATATTTAAAAAAACTGGAACATCTCCAGAGACAGGATCTCCAGGAGCGAAAGGTAAAAGAAAAAATGTGTAGAGGAGAAAGTATAAATCAGAGATGTGAGGTTACATTTACATTTATGATGCTTTTATCCAAAGCGACTTACTATTCCTTCACACATTCACACACCGAGGGCAACTGACAAGGCGCAAGATGAGGTGCCTTGCTCAGGGACATCACGACATTCAGCTAGGAGGAGCCGGGAATCAAACTAGCGACCTTTCGGTTACCAGTCAATCCGCTCTACCGGTTACCTCGGGGAGGAGGCTACTGCCTCCTTCTCGAGTTACCTGTCCGAGCTTAAGCTAAAACATGGCTTGCGGTTACTATTAATCATCCACGGGCTATCCTTCAGCCTCTCAGTCGACGGTGTCCACGGTGAACCATCCAGGCCAAATTCTTGGGCTGGGTCTGAACACCCTGCAACTTAAAACACCAACCATTTCTCAAATGGTATCAGCGCAATCAAACGTATAGGAACATTCTCCAGGCTTCTGGCATTAGGCATTCATATTTGTACCGCTCTGTAGGATAAGATGTACTTGATGGAGTCCAGACAAGAAATTTCTGACCTTTCATGTAAACCATATTTATTTCTGATTTCATTATATGTAGCGTATATAAGCCCCAAAGTCGGTGGAGCAGTAATCCTTATTATCGGACACAAGGATAAAAAATATATCGATCGGACAACCGGTGATGAAATGAAGCACTCCACCGCAGTAATTTAGTTGCATCTCTGCAGCATCTGAGTGTTGGTGCTAGATTGATTGATTCAATGAAGGTGTTTATGCTTGCTGGCAACGCCACATGCTCCAACACTGTTAGCAGAGCTCCAGGGAATGAAGTCTCCATGCAGATTTCATTCTGAGAAAGATTAATGAAGGAAGCCTTCCGGATTTTTAACAGTTTAAGCTGTGCAACCGAGAATAAAATAAAGACTGAGTGTAGGTAATAAATATATCTTCCCAGGCATGGAACTTTGCAGGGAATTTGTTTTTATGGGAGTATTTTATTTATTTATTTACAGATCATTGTTATTAAGTCCTTTTATGCACTTATTCAAAGCAAATTGCAGTCAATTCTGTTACAAGTCATCACAGAGCAGGTAGGTCTGTCTGTCCAGCCACCTATTGCTCCATCCATCCAAACACTTCTTTCTATAGAGCTTCTCCTTGACCGCCACATGCTGAGAGGCTCAGTCGATCCCAGCAGGCTATCCCCTGTACTGCCTCAAATCAAACTGTTCTTCGGTCTAACGGTGAGGTTGCTCTTGACTACGTTAACTAGAGGTCAGTGGTGGACAGCTAGGACTCAAAGCACCTACAGGACACTCGCCCACCCAGGAACACGAAAAGGACATGAGAACATGTGGACAGCACTCAAGCTGGAAATCAAACCAGCACCACCCGCCACAGCCTTTGCAGTTGAAAGGCCATTCGCACACCACGGCACAGAAATATACTGAAGGGCCCTCAAACTATTAGGTTAGTCCATGCTGTGTTCAACACAGTCCCTCCCGTTGAGTTCAGCAAGAGGCCAAGGATGACTCAACACCTGACCCAACCTGTGCAATCCCACCCCAAGCTGTGTATTGCCTCTGTGGTCTGTATTGCCTGCCTGCTACTTGGCGATCCAACTTAACCACTGAAGACTGCGTAATGTTGTCTGCTTCCTTTTATTGGTAATAATTAAGTCAAGGCCACTTTTGGTTCATGTTTGAACTTTACTTTCTAATGTTTATTTTATGCTACAGAATTGTTTATCAGGCCGGCAGAAAAAACTCTTAGAGGCAGATTGATTTAAATGTACCCTGGACATTTTTTTTTTAAGTGTCCTTTCAGATAGGATTTGATAGATGATTAGCCTATATTTGTGGGAACCCAGCAAGAAATACAGGTCTTAACCAATTCACCTTGTTGTACTTTATCCTGCCTTTTTCTTATTTACTTTTCTAGATGAATGCTTAGTGGCATTAATGTACAAATCCCTTTTTAATGGGCCTTTTAGAATGTATTATATTTTTTGGGCAGACAGATATTAAACAATTAAGACAATGACATTTTCTCAAATTCTAACATATCGCTGTGTCAGCTGTTTATATGGTCTGTGTTTAACATTACTGTGCATAATGAAACATAACAGGAGCAGAAGTAGAAGTTATTTAAATAAGCTTGACATTTAAAGTATGCAGGCAAATATCCAAGGCTTTGGCCAGGGCTAATGACTATTAAGATGTTTAATAATATCTTGCATGTATAGCTGGATGGGTGTAGATGGATGACATGCCTTTATCTCATCCTGGGTAGTTGGAAGGAAATGTAATTGAATTCTTAACTGTAATGTCACTAAAAATCTAATTCAAAGATTTTCCATGATTTTCTCATCTTCGAGTATTAAATCTTGAAGAAAAGAACAGGCACATTAGTATGCTCCTTCATGAGTCAGAGGCATTAACATGCACTTCAACAGGCCAGGAAGGTATGAAAGTAATTCCTAATCATAAAATATATAAAAAATAAGGAACTTTATCCCCTTTATTCATTTCTATGCAAAAAAGAGGCGATGACCCACAAGTCAGTGTAATTGTTCCCTGTTTGGATGAACAAATTGTTCTTCCCTGAATCAATATTTAAATATAGTTTTGATATTATGAGGGGATGGGGGAGGTCTCCTTCGTAGAAACCCTGTGAGACTCAACGGTTTGAATCAGAAGTCATCGCGTCACTCTGTCTGTTGGGTGTCTCTGCAAATACAAATGAACATGGTGAGATATATCCTGCGTCTTAAAGTTTCCAACAAGTACACCTATACGCCTACTTGCTGTCAGTTACGAACTCGGGCAGAAACTGAGCCGGTAATGTGTTGGAATTTCTTTTAGTTTTATTTATAACACTTTTTCCTCTGAATCAGCATTTCAATCTGTTCACTAAGCTGAGACGAGATCAGTGATGGAGCTGGAAATGTATGTCATAATGCTCTCCCCTTTGACAGCAAGAGAGGAGAGGAGCTGAGGTTGAAAGAATCATTTCACAGTGAGGTTTCGATAGACTTAGAAATTGACTGCTTCCCTCTGTTGATATTCAATAGTGTCTCTCTCTTTTCTCTCTGCCTGGGTTTTCGCCCCAATTTTGCCCTATGAAGGACTATACTTTATTGCTTATCGGAAAACCAATTTCACACTGAATAGAACATGCCTCCTCTTTGTGGCTGGTTGGAGCATCCTAGGTGATGTGCAAGACCAGAAATTGGGCACCACCAGAGTGCAATATGGGGGCTGGAAGTACCTGAGTAAGAGTACTCAAGAACTGTGCAATAAATCAAGTTTGGACTAATATATTTAGGGAGTTTCGTAATATCATACTTTTTATTATGTCTGATGCGATCGTTGGCCCTGTCAAAATTGGAACATTTACACATTTATACAAAAATAAGAGTTTTTATTAGAGAATATTTTCTGGTGGACTATTACTCTTACACCAAAAGAAAAAAATATTTTTAGTAGAGAACAAGCTAAGTATTAATGACCAGGCTAAGAGTTAGCTAAATATAGTAGAAAGGCCAAGAACGAGGTTAGTGAAGATAGCTAGGCTAAAAGACAGCTAAACGGGGGCAAGGCTAAGAACTAGGCAAGTGAAAATAATCAAGCCAATAGTTAAGATGGTTAAGGGTAGCTAAGTGAGGATAGCCAAGCTAAAGTTTAGCCAAGTGATAAAAAACAGGCTAAATGCTTCCTTAGTTAAGATAACTAGGCTAAAAGCTAGCTAGCTATGTAAGACAACCACACTAGCTAGCTCAGTAAAGATTTCCAGGCTAAAAGTTAGCTTAGTAAGGATAAAATGTTTTTGTTTTTTTAGTTAGCTGACGTTGCATCGACAGCAACTTACAACACATGCATTCACCCCTGTAGATAAAACCCAGAAATATCAAATAAGCATGCGAGTACACAATATTCATAAAATAAGCTGCTCCACGTGCTATATTTTAGAAACTAGGGATAGAGAAAGCTTTTTTCCAAAAATAAAATTGGAAAAAAACTCAAACAATGATTGTCTGAGTTGTCAGTCGGCAGCAGAAGTTGTATATGGTTTCTGCTGTCTTGATGTCAGTGCGGAGGACGGCAAACAATCAGGATTTTGCTGAGCAGAAACTCGGACCTCCTCGTAGTCAGGGAGTAGCCAGTCATTTGGCAGTCGTGTGTGTAGAAGAGTGTAGTAGACGGGCTGCATGGTTTGACCATGTCCGTGGTATAGGATGGGCCTGAGCCATTTACAGCGTGTGTTAGGCAAGCAGGCCCACTAGTGACTTGAATCGTATTTGCTAGGCTAAAATCTAGCGACGTGATGATAATCAGAAGTCGGCTCTTTCTCTCTCACTCACTCTGCCTCTCTGCCTGTCTCTGTCTCTCGCTCTACCTGTCTCTTTCTCTGCCCCTCTCTCTCTCTGTCTCTCTCTGTCTCTCTATGCCTCTCTCTCTCTATGCCTCTCCCTCATCAACAACGCCAGTGACTCATTAGCATTCCCGCCTGGCGACGGATTAAGAGCTTTGCAGGTGAAAAAAAAAGTAGAAAAGTGCTGTAATCAAATTATTCAAATGACCTCTGTTTATTGGTGAACTTCGTTGGCTCTGGTTTCGAGGTGATTACTGGACCAAGTTGCACCTCCGACCATTTCATATCAGAGGGAAAAGAGAGGAAGAATAAAGGAGAGAGAGAGAGAGAGAGAGGTATGTGTGGTTGAAGAACAAGAGAATATCAGAGTAAAAAAAGTTGTAATAAATATTAATCCGAAACTTTATTGAAATATTAAGACTGAAATTCTTTCTGCAACAGATGTATATTTTTGGATAAAAATCGGGTTATCAGGTTCAACATATGCTGAATACAAACCTTCTAAGGCCTTGTTCACACAGCAAGCCTTAGTGCTCATCTTGGATTTATTGCTCTGATCAGATTTTTTTTGTTTGGCTGCCAATATCAGATTCCAGTGTTAACCGGTCGCAGTCGGAACTGCATGCGTAAAAGAACAACAAGGTAAATCTTTCGTACAGCAGTAAACTTGGAGACCACTGAACTCATGGTTACATTTGTCAAAACTTTATTTTAGGAACACAAAATGTGAAACTACAATATCACGTACGATTGCAGTGGCTTTGATCCCCTCATCGGTCCAAGTCCAACTCGGTTACAGAATAGCATGATTTGTGAAGAGGCACAGCTTCCATTTTGTGAGAGTACAAATAAGGTGGTTTGAACACTGTTCAAATGAAATTGTAGCTACGGCAGCGATAGCACTATTCAACAGAAAACACAGGAGCCAGTATATGTGATGGATTGCCATAAACTAAAAAGAGATCATTAGCAATGGCCATCCAACATTACTTATTTTTGTAGATATTTTCACTGGCTACCTCCATTGCAGCTGCCATCCATGTTCTTCCAGAGTGTGTCTCGCCAGCGCTGAATTTGGATGAATGTCGAGCTGGAATGACGTAAAAGTTGCGTGATTCTAATACCACTGTTCAGACTGAGGTCGCATTGCAAAGCATCAGACTATGAAAGTGGACCAAGTCAGAATTGGAAAATATCCGATTCCATGTGATTTGTGCAGTTCACTGAGTCATATATGAGGAAAAATCCTGATTTGGGAGACTTTTGCTTGCAGTGCGAACGAGACATTACAGACGTATACGAATTTGCTATTTTTGTTTGCTTTTTTTGTTTCGCCCTGTTTCTCCTTGGCTTTTGATAAGCAAACCAACTCAATCCATCTTGTCTTAAGTTAAAAGCCAGACAGAAAATGTGGGTCGAAAAAGTGCCGTAAACCAGTCGCAGAAGGGCAGTAGCACTTTTTTCTGGTTTGTTGACTAAAACAGCCAGACACTGGGCTGCGGTGGATGAATATCAATATTTGTTATTGTCCGTATTCCTGCCTTCTTATCCTGCAACGAGTAATTTGAGGATTTAAAAACTTTGAATTTGGAAAGTTTGGCTTCTTCCAATAATGTTAATAAATAAATAATAAAGAGTGAACTTGGCATATCCTCATCGGAGCCCGTCCCAAGCTAACTAAATCATGGCAGTTTTATAAGTAATGAGTAGAAAGAGAGCCTCTATGAATATCAAATCATTGTTAGAAATTATTTACGATCAATTGGAATCAAAAACTTAATAAAGTATAAACTTCTCTCATACAATGCAGTTAGCTATTGCGATCTAACGGTAAATATGTGTTTTTTATTTGTAAAAAAACAGATTCAAGAACAGATTAGTACTTTAATATAAATACATAGTCATAAACTTTCCCCCCCATATCCTTAGTACTAAAGGAATCTCTACCACAGTGATATCTGAGGTCAAAGGAATAAAAAGTTGCAACACTCGACAATGTGTGACTGGACAGCAGTAAGGTGACCACCAACTGTCACATTATGACAAAGCAATGATGGAACAGTTTATTCTTTTCTCTATCTCTATTTCTATCTCTATCCCTCTATATATATATACATATATATATAGAGAGAGAGAGATATCTATCTATATCTCCTTTGAACTTGTATGGCAGGCTTATCGATATCGTTTTTTTATGTTCATCTTTCACTCTTATTCTCCACTACAGTTCTCCACTCCAAACAGTGAATATAATTTTGGAGCTGATTCACACTCACTATTTAGAATTATCAGCTGGATGTTGGTCTCTCTCTCTCCCGCTCAGTCTCTCCCCACGCGAGTCACAACAGAGTCCGTTTAGCTGCCAGCAGCTGCAGCATAGTGTCTGTGCTGCAGCCAAATGTGTTCACCCAGAAACAGAACCACTCTCCCCCACAAACACACCCGTTCACCCCATGTGCTCCCTTAAATCTTTTTGGTTTCGTTAAGCCCGGCGGGGGAGAGATAGTAAAATAGAGAGACAGTGAGAGAGAAACAGTGACAGAAGAAAAACAGGGTGAGAAAATGAATGAGTGTGTCAAATGTAGAGAGTGAACCGGAAATGGTAGGAGACAAAGTGAATGAGGCAGAATGAAAGAGA
>OOFH01053075.1:0-10947 GCA_900323355.1 Merlangius merlangus | reverse complement strand
AGGTTTCCTGAACCATAGATGTGAATCAACAGAGCCTGGAGAAAACACCCAGGGTAGGAAATAGAGCGGTCCTTTGACACAATACTGTGTAACAGCTGAGGGAGAAGCGCAGTGGCTCCCATTATGTCCAGTATAGGCAGGTTTAACAGCAAGATGAACATAGGCGAATGCAAACTCTTTGTGAAGACAATTGTTGTAAACACTAATATATTACAAAACAGAATCATTACATATGTAAGGGTCCCAAAAACAAAAGCAGGGTAAATGAAGCCAGGCGGTATATCTAATGAGTCCATCGTCAGCTCCATTGTCCAGTGACCATGGGTATCATTTATTTTCATGATTGTATCGTTTTAGTTGTAAAAGTATTGCAATTTCCTCAAGATTTTTTCCTTTAATAAAAATAAAGCATCTCAGTTAACACCTCAAGGAGTTTGTTATTCATTGCTAACCTCTTGGTATCTTACCTGTTACACTGGATAGCACTTCCGTCATCAACTGTAATTGATACTGCCCATGCATGTTCAGTACATTTATGTTCTGCCCATGCACTGCTCCAGGACAATTATTTTATATTCATGTAAGAACCAGGGAGACCCAATCAAGTCAGTGGCTACCCGTTTCAATAGAGCTACAGCTTTGAAACGGAATTGACGGATGGTCAGATTGGTTCAATTCCCATCAGAGAGGTTCTGGGTTCTAAACAATTCCTCAGGTTGCAATCATAAGGGATCAATGCAGGTTCCTTTTGTCAAAGAAACAATGACAAAGCAGATCTCTAATCAGCCCACGCTAAACCACCTGATTTATCACGCAAAACTGATACCATGGAAAACATGTAGCTCTAACAGTTCCATGTACAAATACAAAACCTGGAAGGCTGGTTTGAGGTATTACAATCAATAACTCTAGGACGAGCTACACAACAACATCTGAAACTGAATTACTCATTTTTTAAGGGACTTAAAATGTAAATGTAAATTGTTGCTTGTACAATCTTCATGTTAGTGAATATTCTGGTTGATGCGTCTGTCTTTTTAATTTTCTTGTTTGTGAAATATATGTATTGTATTAGTGCACTTTTACAAAACAGTTGGATCTCAATGAGACTTCTTGAAAAAATCATGGATAAAAAATGTATTCGTTCAATTCTTGGTAAAAAGATGATCTTTTTAATGATGCGGGTTGTATAATCCAACTGACTTCCTAGGTTTTAAATCTATATACAAGTGGATTGGGTACTTTGGGAAATACAAAAACAGATACACATAGGGCTCTCCTCAGGTATGGGGACACACTCTCAAATCTTTAGAGAAACAATACCTTCCACTTAAATTTTAGAGACTTGTGCTACGGTCGAATAGTCAAAAAAATGTTGTCCCATGTCCTTTCCCCCCTGAGTGGCTGACGACTAAGGTTAACTTCAGGCACTTGCGCTGAGGATGTTTTGCTTACGCATAACTGACATTGCCTGGATTAATTTGGCCATTCTTTCATTGAATTGCAATAAATAACCATGTTCCACGCAACAATAAGTCAAACAATCTCTTATTAATCGGCCATTTAATCAACTTATGAAATCAAAAAAAAGGTTTTATTTGAAATCCGCCACTCTAATTGCCAATGTGGTAATGTCTTCTGCTGGGGCAAGGTTGACGCACCATCATGTCCTTTATGCCTCAGAGGGGGAACGCTAGAGCACATCCTCAGCTGTTGCTCAAAACCCTGGGAGAAGGACGCTACACTTGGCGCCACGACCAGTTGCTGAAGGCGATAGCAGAAACCATCTTCACCAGCATCACCCAGAACAAGCCTCTCCGACCAGCAAGGCAGGCGATTGCAGGCGATCGTGGAGACCACCCTGAGACCGGACATAGTTCTGTTCTCAGATTCAACCAAACAGGTGGTCCTACTGGAGCTGACAGTTCCCTGGGAGGAGCGCATGGAAGAGGCAGCGTGATGATGAGAGGAAGCGGGGTGGCGTGCCCGGTGTGTGCCAATAGAGGTGGGCTGTAGAGGCATTGCAGCATGATCTCTCTGCAAAGCATACAGCATGCTTGGAGTCACAGGTGCACGTCAGAGAAAGGCCATCAAGACCACCACAGAGGCAGCTGAGAAGGCCTCTAGATGGCTGTGGATCAAGAGGGGCGATCCGTGGGTACATGCTACTTAGAAACAAGTTGGGACTTGATCAATCCCGGCTGGGTCGCCTGGTTGAGGGTGTATGATGTTGCGAGACCCGAAACACCCAATGACCCCAGGTTCCATCACTGATGATGTGTCTAAGTGCATCTATAGATGTATTTTAAACTAACTATGTCAGTTTATTTTTTCCGTGTTAAATGTCACTATTGACTATTGACTCAACTATTCCAGCTAGTATATTGTTCCAGTGTTCCGGGGTTGCCGCATGGGTACATGGAAAGGTGCGGGCTATTGGAATAATAATAGCCCCCCTGGGGGGATGGCACCTCGGTGGCAAGTGGGGTCGGCTACAGCAACACCTACATCGAGGCACTTATGACCATGGGGTATATGGTGTGTTATTCCCTTGTACTGTGGCTGTGTGAAAATAAATACAACAACCGTAGCCATGCAGTGTATGAGTCACGGGAGTTTTAATACCCTGATAAGAATACATCACATTGGATAGTTAGCGTAGCCTACAATTGATATTTCCCTCCAGTTGTTGCACTGTTTCACCTACAGCTATTAATCTGACGACATCATGGGGTCGACTGAAGAAGTGTATTTTTTTTATCAAACAATACTCCAATACTCCTATTAACCCCTGTAAGTCACTTTGGATAAAAGTGTCTGCTAAATGCCCTAATTGTAATTGCAATTACATGATAGGTACCTTCTCTCATCTCATCAATTTCAATTACTACTTGATTTGTAACTTCATTTTTTTTCTCCCCAGTAATTCCCATAAAAACAAATTAAATGCTATGATATATATTTGGATTTTTAAAAACACAGTCAGAATCAAATCCAGTAAGTTAACATATATGTAGTTCTTGTTGAACCTAACTAGAAGAAAAACATATTTAAGTCTTTGGGTTCATTTGCTTGATGGCTGAATAGAAACCACCCTCCCTGCCACCCAGGAGAGTGGGATTAAGACTCACTTATTCAATACTATTCTCAATGACAACGAAACAACTGACATACACAGACTCCCAAATCCTTCTATTTGGTTAAAACGTTTAATATGAAATACATATTTATATAAGGACAATCATAACAAACATTTAACAGAGTATTTATCTGTTTAATCCTAATTCTAAAAACATGAAGAAATCAAAATCAATCAAAATTGTCGTATATATGTTCAAGTTAACATTCATATTACAATTAATGAATAATACATTTGGAAAGTTTTTTGCAAATTTGCACGAGCTCTAAATACTATAATGAAATGCATCAGACAAATTGTATGTGTATGTTTCTCCTGTTGTACCTATGCGAATGAACCATACCAGAAAAGATGTTTGTATGTACTTTTACGTTTGCATCCTAGAAGTCAAATAACAAAAGACCATGAATACGAATCAATCATTTATTGATCACTTCTAAACTAAATAGAATATTTCCAGTAACATTAAGAAAGGCTAAGTCACCTTTCATGCATAATCACTTGATATATTTAAATAAAATAAAAAAAGGTGCATTGGAATTGTAACAGGTTTAGTTTTTTTTTTTAAATTAACCTAGCTCTATTAATGTTTTTAATCATGTTTTTCTGAAGTTCTTTTGTGTTTAACCCATATATAAGGGGATTGAGTACTGGGGGAAATACAATTATTGATAAACCGATGGTCCTCCTAAGGTGCGGGGACACGCTCTCAAATCTGTGAGCCAGCAACACGATGAGAGAGTTGATCTCTAATAATAAGAAAACAATCAGATGTGTTCCACATGTTTGGAGCGCTTTCCCTCTCGCACCTGATTGCTTAGTCTTCAAACAGGTCACCAAGATCTGGATGTATGTGAATATCACTAATAACAGTGATCCACCTTGGACTAATATGATAGTGAATAACCCATAATAGTTATTTACGCTACTGTCTCCACAGACTAGTTTCACTAAAGAGGGATTGTTGCATAGAACATCCACAATATTATTCATACAAAATTTGAACCGTGTAGATATACCAAATAGCACTGCCAGCATAAAGATGTCAAATAACCAAACGCCTACGATGATTCTTATCAAAATATTGGACGTCATGAGAGAGTGGTACCTAAGAGGCAAGCATATAGCAATGTATCTGTCGTAGGCCATCGCAGTTAAGAATAAGAAGTTCCCTGAAGCATAGATGTGAATCAACAGAGCCTGGAGAAAACACCCAGGGTAGGAAATAGAGCGGTCATTTGACACTATACTGTGTAACAGCTGAGGGAAAAGAGCAGTGGCTCCCATTACGTCCAGTATAGGCAGGTTTAACAGCAAGATGAACATAGGCGAATGCAAACTCTTTGTGAAGACAATTGTTGTAATCACTAATATATTACAAAACAGGATCATTACATATGTAAGGGTCCCAAAAACAAAAGCAGGGTAAATGTAGTCAACTGGTATATTTAAAGTTTTCATCGTCAGCTCCAATGTCCAGTGACCAGGGGTATCATTAATTTTCATGATTGTATGTTGTTAGTTGTCAAGCTGTTTGATTTTCCTGGAGAGAAAAATTCCAGGCACTCAGAGATAAATAAAATTAAGCAAGTCACAATATCTTAGTTAAAACCTTTTAAAGTTCGATATTCATCGCTAACCGCTTGGTATCTTACCTGTTACACTGGATAGTACTTCTGTCATCAACTGTAATTGACACCATGCATGTTCAGTACATTTATGTTCTGCCCATGCAGTGCTCCAGGAAAGTTATTTTATAACCATGTAAGAACCAGGGAGACCCAAGAGAGAAATACAAAATCAACAGACCAGGTTGGGGTGAACTCAGGTCAGAGGCTCCCCATTTCAATAGAGCTACAGCTATGAAGATGAATTGGCAGATGGTCAGATTGGTTTGATTCCCATCAGTGATTTTATGTGTTACATCCCTGATGTCTGCAGCCTACGTGTAGACATCCTTCTGTAAAATGGCGAACCCCTGCTTGCTCCAGTCCTTAATGACATGTATCTGAATTCATGTTAAATTAATTTGGAATAAAGCATGTGCTAAATGAATTAATTGTAAATAAACTGATGTTTGACTGAAATTATCCAAATTAGTAAATGGGTGGAGCTTGAGTTGGAACACAGGATAGACTCTGATAGGTTCTGGGTACTAACTTTGGGAGAGATACCATATTTTGCAGCCCTGTGTGTCTATCCGAGTAGTGTTCACTGAACCTCATACTTTTTCTAGAAACCCTTTCTATTATTTAAATGTTGGCCTTAGGAGATTTTCTCTTCATATGTATTTAATTTTTTATCTCACAAAAAAGTACAGTTTTTACCGGTGGTATCAAAGAAAGTGTCCAAAGTTCAGACACATTATCAAAAATTCCTATCTTCCTATATTTTCTCCAAGTAGTTAACCTTAAAATGAATTACATGCGTGTCTTAATCTCAAAATACAATGGCATTGAGCTGTAGAGAACACCTGCACTAAGAATCGGACCCATCCAAACCTCATTATATCGTAAAAGAAACACCAAAATGGCAATGAGATTAGCCTGGTATGGTAGAATACCAAACAAACATGCTTTCGAAATCATGTCACATTGCTGTACTCCAATTAAAAAAGTAAGTTTAACGGAAGGATTATTTGAGACTTTGCTTTACAACTAACATAGTATGTAAAATATGGCCAGTTCTATAATGCTTTCGTTATGTAAATAAAGCTTACGACTATACCTTCACACAGAATAGTGGGAAAAAGTATTATTCATCCCATATTTTAAATTGATGTTAGGCATTAACTTAACTAATAATTCTTATCTTATCTGTGGGATTATCTGTGGTCATAATATAACTCTCTTAGCTCAAGAGAGGTACAAGATCAATCACCTGTTCCCCCTAGTTCCCCAATATTCGATTACGGAGATAGGACAAATAGTAGTCACATACCCATGATTACAACAGACAACACTTAAATCTTGAATTTAAAAATACAGCATGATGACATAGCTGGATGTTTTTTTTTTCCTATCCGTTTTTGCTACCAGTTGTTGCTTGGTTCTGCCCTCAAGCTGTCACTGACATTATCATGACATTGACTGAAAAAGTGTCTTTTATTTCTCTAATGGTATCATCGCCCAGCTCATCAAGTCTCTTTTATTTTTGATGCTTCCAAAAACACTCACTCTGTAAAGCCCTTTGTGTGTCTTGATAGTGTACTATAGGAGGAGTCAAAGTCAGACACTTTATTTAGTCGGCGGAAATCATTGCAGAACCTATGGGTTCCGTCTGGCTTGGGCACCAGCACAATAGTGCTAGCCCAAGCGCTACGGGTTTCCTCGATTACCCCAAGTTTCAGCATCCGCTCTACCTCGGCTCGGATGGCGTTGCGTCGGGACTCGGGCACCCGGTAGGGCGGGATCCGGACCGTCACCACCGGAGTGGTCCGGATCTCGTGGGAGGTCACCGAGGTCTGTCCCGGGGCGTCCGAGAACACGTCACGGTTCTGCAGTACCAGCTCCCCTAGTTCCTGTCTCTGGGTGGGGCTAAGGTCGGTCCCCATCGGGACGTCAGGGATCACGGGTCGAGCCATCAAGACCATGGGTGCCCGTAGGGGAGGGTCGCCCTCACCCCGCCATTGTTTTAACAGATTTACATGATAAATCTGGGTGGGCTTGCGTCTCCCGGGTTGCCTCACCAGTTGACCGGACCCACGGCCTCTACCACCTCGCCCTGCCATTTCGCGAGGAATTTGCACACACTGGTCGTTACGAGTACTAAGACCTGGTCGCCCGGTCGGAAGGTCCGTACGCGCGCCCCCTTGTTATATACTCGTGCTTGGGCCTGTTGAGCAGGGGAGAGGTGGTCCCGGACTATGGGCCAGTCTTTGGCCATTCGGTCCCTGATTAGCGCCACATGTTCAATGGTGGTCCTATGTGGAGAGGGATGACTCTCCCACGCCTCCTTCGCCAGGTCCAGTATTCCACGGGGCCTCCTCCCATAAAGGAGTTCAAAGGGAGAGAACCCTGTGGAAGCCTGGGGCACCTTGCGAATGGCGTAGAGGACGTGGGGAAGTAGCTGGTCCCAATTCTTCCCGTCCGCCTCGATGCTCTTTTTGAGCATTTGCTTGATGGTTTGGTTAAACCGCTCCACTAGCCCGTCTGTCTGCGGGTGATGCACCGAGGTCCGGAGCTGGGTGACCTGCAATAGTTTTAATAACTCCTTGACCACGCGGAACATAAAACACGAGCCTTGATTGGTGAGGATCTCCTTCGGGAGTCCCCCCCGGCTAAATAGTAGCATTAGCTCTCGGGCCACCGCCTTGCTGGTCGCCGCACGCAGTGGGAGGGCCTCGGGATATCGAGTCGCGTATTCTAGGATGATGAGGAGATACCGATGTCCCCGGCTCGTCCTGGGTAGGGGTCCTACAATGTCTAACGCTATTCTCTCAAAGGGGGTCTCGATAATGGGCATCGGTATGAGCGGGCTTCGCTCCACCGCCCGCGGGGCTACGCGTTGGCAGTCGGGACACTCCTGGCAGTAACGCGCCACATCTTTTCGTACCCCTGGCCAATAAAACCGCGCCATCACTCGCTCTCGCGTTTATTCCATGCCTAGATGTGCGCCGTGCAAATGTGTGTGGGCCATGAATAAAACCTTACTCACGTATGGTCGCGGTACCACTAGTTGACGTACAACCTCCCCCTTGCGTTCGTCGACCCTATACAACAGCCCTCGATGAGTACAAAAGTAGGGGTGGGTCAGGTGGCTCACTGAGTCCCTCACCTGACCGTCGTGGGCGACCACATGTCCCCACGCGTACCGCATGGCATCGTCCCGATGCTGGGCCGTGGCCAACTGTCCCGGCCGGGCCGAGTTCTCCCCCCCAGCCTGGGCGAAGTCCGACAGCCCAGTTAGGGGGGAGCTCTCGGGCTCAGCGGGAGTGTTCCCCCTCTCGGAGGCGGTGGCGGTTTTGGAACTGGGCCCGCTCCGTCTCCCGGTCCCGATGGTACCGGGTCCCCGGTGGATCGGGCCGGGCTTCCCGGCGCTGATGGACCCTCTCCTCCGGAGAGGGTCCATCCGCTCGTCGTCCCCCTCGGTCGTTCGGCGGGTCGCTCCCAGGGCTGGTCCGTGGTCTGCGGTGGTCCCCCGGGTCGTCGGTCGCCATGCCTCTCGCTGGACCGATCTTCCGATTCGGCCGGCCGGACGGCGCAGCTCCCGTCCTCCTCGGTTCCCCCTCGTTGGGCTCCAGAAGCGAGCGAAGATGGGGCCGTCCCGGCAGATTAGGATCGGTACCGCGAGGGTCGGCACTATTCCGGCCCGGGCGACGAAGACCCCCTGTGGTGTGCGTACTACCACGTGACACCACGTGCACGCAGGAAACCTGCATCGGGGTTCCCGGTCTACCCCCGGCTAGGTCGGCCCTCACCAGGGTCACAGCACTCTCCATGTCCAATAGGGCAGGGGTGTCCTGGTGCATCACCTTGATGGGGACGGTGGGAGAGTCCTTGGCCCCTTGGGCCCAGCAGGTGGCCAGCATGCAGGCGGGGCGGTCTCTCGGGGCGGTACACGCGGAGGGCATGGGGACGTCCTGTCGGTTGGGACAGTCCTGGGCTAGGTGCCCCCGTTGTCCGCAGTGGTAGCAGCACCGGGTCTCGGGTTCCCCTCGTTCTCTGGGCGGGGTGGACGGCCTGGTCTCTCTCCGGCCGGCCTGGGGAGTGGGTCTCGGGCCCGCCGCCAGCCGTTGGGCCACCTGCCAGTTCTCCAGCTGGCGAACGAGGTCATCCACGGTCTCGGGATGGTGGTGGGCCAGCACCCTCCGGGCGTCGGGAGGCAGCTGTCGCACGGTGTTGTCCACCACGACCCGATCCGTGGGGCTGGGTCCCACTCTGTCGACCATCCACCTCCGGGCTAGCCGACATTGGTGGGCTACCTGGGTCCGGACGGGTCCTCGGACGTCGAACGTCCACTCGTGGAAGTTGAGGGCCCTCGCAGCAAGGCTATGTCCATAGTAGGCTAAGATGGCCGCCTTGAGTGCGGGGTACCGTCCCGCGTCCCCGGGGTTGAGGTCCTGACTCGCTTGCTGGGCGGGACCGGTTAAAAACGGGGCCACTATATAGGCCCACTGGGCCTCTGGAGACCTCTCTCGGGTTGCCACCTGCTCAAATGTCTCTAGGAAGACCTCCACATCGTCGTCGGGTCCTAGTTTCGTGAGCCGGCTCGTGGGGGCGGTGGTCGGCGGGTCGCGGGTGGCCTACTGGGTCAGGCGGAGCACCGCCTCCGTCAGCAGGGCCAGTCTGGGGTCCGATTCTCTCCGGCCGGCTGGTCCTGGGGTTGTCCCGGGGTTTTGCATCGACGTCCCTCCATTCGGTGCACCGGGAAAAGAAAAAAACAAAGAAACGAAAAACCACTACCAAAAACCGGGGTGGGATCCTTACCGTGAGCCGTACGAGGACCGAGTTGCCCGCATCCTCCACCATATGTGGTAACTCGGTACGGTAGAGGGGGCTCAAAGTAAGGACCAGGCAGGGAATGAGGGTCCAAAGCCTCAAACGGCGGTTTATTTCACTCTGTATCAATCAATCCTACAGGTTCACACAAGCTCATGAGGAACATCAAAAAAGGGGGGTCGCTCGAGACGTGGTCCACGTGTCCGCCGTGCAGCTCACTCCACGGAGTCTGGTTCCTCGATGTCGTCCTCTCTTCCACTCGACTTGCCTCTGTCGGTCGGTGGCCTCCTTTTAACACCTGTGTGTCTCCCGCCAAAGTGTTCCTCGTTTCCCCGATTGCGGCTCTCGGGAGGTCGGGATTTGTCGCCGGCTGTTGGACACCGGCGGTATATCCCGGCCTCGACTCTCCCTAATAGGGGGCGTGGCACCGGAGGGATGCCACACATGGTATATTACCGGTTACCCTCGATAGTACTTCTGTCATCAACTGTAATTGACACCATGCATGTTCAGTACATTTATGTTATGCCCATGCATTGCTACAGGACAGTTATTTTATAGTCATGGGAGAAGCAGGGAGACCCAAGAGAGAAATACAAAACAAACAGGCCAGGATGGCGGGCTGAACTCAAGTCAGCGTCTACCCAATCAGAAGAGCTACAACTATGAAGCTCAAATTACATATAGTTAGGTTTCGACTCCCATCAGAGTGGTTCTGGGTTCCGTTGTTGTGCAGAAACTCGACCCCCCGCATATTACAACCCCCCTTCGCGTGAACGCGCATTCGCTTATTGTCCACGCCATAGACATATATACATAGACGCCGCATCGACTGTGGAAGGGTGTGCCTAAAGCGCCGCCATCTTGGTACAGTGATCGCAAGCGGATTTAGAGGCGCATCAAACTACAAACAGAGGTACTCCTCAATCTCAAAGTAGAATTATTCGCAGAATTTTGGACCGATTTTCAAACTTATTGATTTGTTAAAAGCGTCACACATGTAGCTATGATACAGGGCGCTTGGATATTTTTAAATGCTGTTTTAAATACCTAAATACAAAGTCTTTCTTTGTATTTAGGAGGTTTCTTCCTGTTAAAAGGGAGTTTTTCCTCTCCATTGTCGCCAAGTGCTTGCTCACTGTGGGAACTGTTGGGTTATCTAATCTGTGATCTTTTATAGTGCCTTGAGATAAATGTTTTTATGATTTGGCATTATACAAATAAAATTGAATTGAATTAAAGTAGTTTTGTTTGAAGAGTAGGGGTGGACTGCCATTTGAGTTGATATCGTTTTCTCCTGTTTTTTGCTAGCTAGGCAGGGAAGCCTATTGTCATTTGTTTTCTCACGTTTGTTATTGTTGTTTCTAT
>OOFH01053074.1:0-11809 GCA_900323355.1 Merlangius merlangus | reverse complement strand
GTACCAGGCTGTCAGGCTTACTTGAGGGGTGTTTCAGAGAAGACCACGGTCGGAAACAAGTGTACCATCAGAAGGTTCCCCCACGCCTAGTCCTCACGATTTTGTCATAAATGTACATATATGAAGTAGAAACTTATATTTTCACTAAAGGTCTAAGATTAAATGATGCAAATAAAATAATGAAAAGAATTGCTATTGTAGCCCATGCTATTTCACGGTATCTGGCAATATATGTATATATGATATATTATAATAATATATAATATAGTGTGCATGGTGTATATCTATAATATGTATATCTTTCCCACTATATATTCCTGACGGCCCCTAACTGAAACAGTTCACTGGAGACCGTGTCTTGTTGATGCTCCTTAAAAGGGCATAAACACGCGACAGGCAGTAGCGTCATCGCAGCGCGACGGAATCGGCGGGCGCGGGAGAATTGGTTCTCTGACGTTAAGTGAGGAAGACCGAGATGAGACAGGAAAAGTGAACAATTAGACTTGAAGAGTGAACGTAGAGACTTGAATAGTGAATAGACTTGAAGAGTGAACATAGAGACTTGAATAGCGAACAGACTTGAAGAGTGAACATAGAGACTTGAAGAGAAACTAAGAAAAGGCTATCACGGAAGAAATAGAAGATACAGAGGAAGATTTGATGATACTTAGAACAAGAGGAAGAGTCCTGACTGGTTTTCGTACACCCCATTCTGAGAGAGCCCGGATCCACGCTGAAGCAGCCTGTCATCGACTGGCCCTTGCTCAAGAATGTTAGGCCCTAGCGGTAGTGGTAGGAACAGAACGCCCCCTTTTATTGAAATGTGTGCACTCAAAGACTTGCTGGGTACCCATTTTATTTAGTTTGTTATTTTTCTTGGGGACCTCTATTGGGTTCAGTGTTTTGAGTTCAGTGTTTTGAGTTCAGCTTTTTGGTTCAGTGCTGTTATTGTTATTATGTGAATAATCTTTGATTGATCGTTAGATAAAAGGTCAAACGTGCCCCACTGTGTGTGTGTTATTCCTTTAATCAGACTTCCTTAAAGAATACAAGCCAGTCTCCTTAAAACCTGGAATTGATGCACCACTGCATTGTGTTATATTACCTGTAACAATACAATACAGTGGCAAGCTAGCCAGGAGACTGGTTATATACTCTGATCAGAGGAATTCATATTTTTCTTATTCACCGCTACAATATTTTGCATGATAGAGGACCTAAGGTCAAAATGGAATATTGTAACCGCAATGATGTGCATGGACCGAGCTGCCTTTTTGTCTCTGGTATTGACGAAACGTATTCAGATGATTATATTATTACGATTTTTGAGGTACATGGTGGCATAGTGAAATGCATAAGAGTCCCTGATGAAGTTGGTAAACCTAATGGGAGGGTTCTGGTCCAGTACAGAGATGAAAGATCAGTAGCTCGTATGGATCCAGACTTCTTCCGGATCCAGACTTCATCAGGACTAAAGGCACAACGTTTAGTCCTGATGATTCTAATGCATCATGGCACTTCACCGCCATACAAGTAGAGATAAGCAAGACCCGTCTGATTCAGATGCTCCAAACTCAGCTTTCCAACCTTCAGATTGGTGGTGATACAGCAAGTGATGAGGACACAAATAATAATGTGCCTGAGACGCCTCAGACGTCGTCAGGTCTTGATGAGAGCCTCCTCATTCCCCCCGTGTCCAGAGAGTAGTTGTCGAGCATGCAATAAAAACGGAATCTCAGTCTTCGTATATGTCAGCAGAACCCGCACCTTCTCGGGAAGAACGCCAAAGCCCAATGGAGAAGTTGATTATGAGACTTGCTACACTCAGGTAGAACTGTTTTTAAGTGACCCTTCCAGCCCAGATACCCAGAATGTCAGGGAGATTTTAGAGAGCTTATTGAGCCCAGCTAGTGCCAAAGCCTTGGCATCGACGTCCCGCCTGCACTGTACCTCACCCAGCTTGACGCAGCTTTTGGGGTAGTAGCAGATGGAGAAGAGCTGTATGCAGCATTCCTGGGCGCAAATCAGAACGCTGGGGAGAAATCCTCTGACTATTTAAATCGCCTACACCTGATGCTTGACAAAGCTGTTACCGGGAGAGGACTGTCCATTGAAAGTTCACACAAGCAACTCATCAGACAATTCTGTAGGGGTTGCTGGGATCAGACAATGCTCATCGAGCTCCAGCTTGAGCACAAGAAGACTAACTCCCCATCCTTCCCTGAGCAGTTGCTACTCAGAAAGCAGGAAGACAGACGGTTGACAAAACTGAACAGAATGAAGAAGCACCTCGGAAGCGCCAAAGCTATGTCTCGCATGCACACAGTCTATGGCCTGTCCCACCGTGATGCGGAGTCCGATGAAACTGAAAGTGTTTCAAACCCGAAGGCAGCCAAAAAGAGCCTAACTGAGACTCAGAAGCTCGCCCAGGAAGTGGCTGACCTAAAGAAACAGCTTACTTCCTTCAAGCCAGCATCGAAGCCCAACGAACCACAACATGTAGAGAACCTCAATGAAAATGCGGTTAGGGGGAACTGTATGGTCTCAAATGTGACAAACCGCAGGATCGGCATGAACACTTCCAACTTGCCCGAGCCTGGTTCTGTTTTAAATGTGAAGAAGATGGCCACATTGCTGCCCTATGTTTAAATGAGCCAAACCCTGCTGCTGTACACCAGAAGAACCTTGAGCTCAGGGAAAGACGCGACCAATTCAGCATCAGGGCCGGCCCGAGTTCTTGTTAAACCTGTAAGGGCTTCTGCTGTGGGATGTTCAGAAGCCGTGTACCCCCCTTTATCTAGTCCAATTTCAACCAACCTGAAAGCGAATGTAGTGAGGCCCGAACAATATGCCCAGAATGGCTCACCCCTCGACTATAGACCCTTACCCCATGGTCTTGTAGGGCCACGTTGCAGCACGACAGCCCTTGCTGAAGGCAACCAGTGTAAATGTATTTTAGACACTGGGTCGCAGGTTACTACGGTCTCAGAGACCTTTTATTCAGACCATCTCTCATCCTTCCCTGTTGAACATATTAACACACTGCTTGAGATTTTGGGTGCTGGGGGGCAGCGTGTCCCTTACATAAGTTACACCCAAGTCCTTATATCACTCCCAAAGAATGTTACTGGCATAGAAGAGAAGATTTCCTCCCTGGTTCTCATTGTACCTGACTGTGACTTTAACAGTGAGATTCCCTTACTGGTTGGGACCAATGTACTTGACAGATTGTACCAGAACGGAGTTAAACGAGAAGGGCTGAAATTTCTACAGGGGCGTGAACTCAGTAACGAATGTCTCAGTACATTGCTCAGACTCACAGTGAAGAGGAGGAAGCAAGGCCAGTGAAGTTGCTTGGACGTTACCCAGTCGTCATTCCAGCTGGACAAAGAGTGTGTGTACTAGGAGGTGTCAAGATAAAGACATCCCCACCTCTCACGTCATATGCAATGGAGCCTCCTGCAGACCCACCTCTGCCAGGTGGCGTCTTCCTAGTACCAACACTACTGGACTTTCCCTATCAGTCCTTCAGCAAAGTCCCTGTCCTTCTTCGCAATGAGTTCACGACATCACATTGCATCCAAACCGTGTCATAGCAGAGATGATGATGGCTCAGTGTGTGGTGCCCGTGAAACCCCATGACACTCCTATATCCTGTGGCCTCCAGACAGTGGATACAGAAGCCCCCCCAAGTGACAAAGTATCATGCAGCCTGGAAGATTCTCCCATTCCAGCAGAGTGGAAGAAACGCATCACAGACAAGTTGAATACCATACCTGAGGTATTCGCAGTTGACGACTTAACCCATGGTCGCACCTCTGCAGTTAAACACAGGATAAGACTTCAGGATGAAAGCCCCTTCAAGGAGAGGCTAGCGGATATGGACCCCGTTCGCGGATTTGTACACCCAAACAAATTCAACAAGAAGTAAACAAAAGAAAAGTAGCTACTACAACTTTCCTTACACATTGTTGTTCTATTTCTAGTACTACGCGGTATAATTTACTAAGGAATATTTATAAAGTTTAAGTATTTTGACAGTTCGTCATCAAAGAATCTAACAGCATCTATGGAACAACAACTGTCTGAATATTATCAAACGCAGATAAAAGACAAACAGCTTCAGGTGGAAATACCACCTGTGAAAAACCAAAAGGGTGGAGTAGATTGCGGGGTATTTTCAATTGCTTTTGCATACGAAGTGGCAGCAGGAAATGATCCTAGTTATTTGTTTCGATCAATGTAAAATGAGAGAATATGTTAAAATGCCTAGAAAATGAGAAATTTGAGTCTTTTCCGCAAGTCCAAAGACCTCGGCCAAAGAAGGCTAATTCTATATGCCAGATCAAACTGTTTTGCCATTGCTTAAAGCCTGAAAGCTGGGCAGACATGATTCTCTGCGAACTGTGTGATGAATGGTTTCACATGAAGTGTGAGAGCATAGACGAAAGTCCAGACGGCGAGTGGTTTTGCAGCGAGTGCAGACCACCTACGAAGAAGGTCAAACGGCTGAGAAAATTAGGAAATTTAATGCAATCATTTTTTTTAAATCTAAATTCAACTGTCTTGTTTACTTTGTTCAATATAATGGTTATAATAAGCGGATATGGAACGAGATAAGCAATTATGATTGGCTAAGGCAGAGTCATTTTTCATGGTAGCCAAACGGAGGCAGTGTTTTTACACACAAGCCAGGACACGCGCGCTATACACACACATGCACACACCAAACTGATTCAATGAAGCAGCAGAAATGACCGGGGGGGGTCCATATCCGCTAGCGGATTTGGACCGGGGGGGTCCATATCCGCTGTGAAAACGAATCCACGCTGAAGCAGCCTATCATCGACTGGCTCCTGCTCAAGAATGTTAGGCCCTAGCGGTAGTAGTAGGAACAGAACGCCTCCTTTTATTGAAATGAGTGCACTCAAAGGCTTGCTGGGTACCCATTTTATTTAGTTTGTTATTTTTCTTGGGGACCTCTTTTGGGTTCAGTGTTTTGAGTTCAGTGTTTTAGGTTCAGTGTTGTTATTGTTATTATGTGAATAATCTTTGATTGATGATTAGATAAAAGGTCAAACGTGCCTCACTGTGTCTGTGTGTTATTCCTTTAATCAGAGTTCCTTAAAGAATACAAGCCAGTCTCCTTATAACCTGGAATTGATGCACCACTGCATTGTGTTATATTACCTGTAACAATACAATTGGTTACACTATCAATTGTTATTGTGGATATTTTTCAAACACATTATTAGCCAAATTTATGAATTCTATCTAAATTGCGAACCAGCAGTTGGGTGCGTGGTCTGGCATCTGTCCTATAGTACGGGCGACCCGCGTTCACGTCCTGGGCACGTCATTGAATTCTTGCTTTGGGCTTATTTCCTTTATATCAGAAAAATTAGGCCTAACAATTGACTTTTTATATAATAAATATGTCTTACAATATTCCTAGAACCCAAATATAACTTGCAAAAACCCAAGGTAAAGTTAATATTAATGTTACCGATAAACCTTTGTCACAATGACAAAGACAATGTTGCATGGGAATTTGCAATCACATAAATTCCATTCTGGTTCACGGCAGGTAGCCAAGACAACATCTGTTGAGAAAAATACTATGGTCAGTCAATTTAGAATAGGCCTATTCAAAGAAGGAAAATAAATGGCATGAAAGTTTTTGGATTTCTCCAGTAATCCTTCCTAAATTACTAGTTAGGTGGGCATTGAACCCCGGGTGCAAGTGCGACACGTTACCTCAAGACTATCTCCCTGATTACTAAACTAGAGTCAATATTACATTAAAATATGTTACGCTTAATACTACTTAATCATACAAAAGATCTGCAATTTCATTGCCAGGCGGCCTCCCTGTTATTCTGAATGTTCCCTTTTTGAGTCATTATATGCTCATACTCTTCATAGACCTCCACAAGCAGCTTCGGTTCGCCGCTGGAAAAGATCCCGCTCGGTCCTTTTCGGACATTTGAGCCATGATTCGACATTCATGGTTCTGGGCTGGTTCCATATCTCGTGAGCCCGCGTAATCCACGATAAAGTAAGCCTGGCTGGAACTAACCTGAGCAAGGCGCGGCTGAACTGAGTTGAGTGAACGGCTTTGCCTCAAGTGGAAGTTGGCTTTAGTTCTAACCGTGCTTAATCAACTAAGCGCCGCTTTCGTTAGCGACTTTGATGGAATACCCCCCGGGTGGGTTAACAACGAGATAAGCAATTATGATTGGCTAAGGCAGAGTCATTTTTCATGGTAGCCAAACGGAGGCAGTGTTTTTACACACAAGCCAGGACACGCGCGCTATACACACACATGCACACACCAAACTGATTCAATGATGCAGCAGAAATGGCGAGTCCGGAGCAATCCGATGAAAAGTTGGCATTTTCTGTAGTATTCGGCAGATGTTCCACAGCCTTTGGAACCAAGCAAATTAAAATTCAGTTTGGAAGTGTATCAGGGCCTTGAATGGCCATTTCAACCATTTAACACATTAAGGCCAAGTGAAAACTGCTCAGAAAAATCCAAATTCTTTGACATATAGCAACTTTCTTTTTGTAAATAGACCTTGAATAAAGCAATAAAAGGAGTGTGGAAATTATGAACCATTACATGATTTACTTTTATCTTAATACAGGCACACTTAATACATTTCACTCCTTTGAATCCATCAGCCTGTCAATTTGTTGTTTGAACCATAAATAGAACAGTGTTTGGGTGGGTTAAGGTTGTATTAAAACGATTTATCTCATTCACACCCACTCTCTAAGCCCTGGACCAATAGCCATGGGTTTCAGTTGAATTAATGTCGAGTTTTTCCTTCATTGAATGAGTCCAGAATGCAGCAAAAATAAATTATATAGGCTTATATTGCAGGCAAGATACTCAAACCTGTGAGTGAGTGTGAAGTCACACAGTGGGAGCGTTCAACACTATCTGGCTTTTCACTTTATAACCAGGAGAGGGGGATCCAGTTATTGCACAGCTATGTAAATGACGTCCATCCCACAGACACCGAACTGCCCTCTTCAATTTCTGCAAAAGTTAAATATTCCTGACAGAGCGAATAACAAAAAGGGTTTCAATTGGCAGCTAATGCTGGATTAAAGAAAACATCCTTCAAGAACGACTTCCTGATGGAATATCTCCTAAAGGTTCAGAATCAGGTTTTGAGTTAGTTGTGGGACTTCAAACAGAACCGCCTTACTGATGACACTTCTATTAACTCTTCCAGTCACTGTTGCTTCTGCAGATACAAGCTTCTCAGCTTTAAGACTCATTATAACCTATCTCAGGTCAACCACAACCCAGTGTTGAGGAATGTATTAATCACTAAACTGCAAAATATGCTTTTGTCTCATTCTGTTTTCATCACCCACCCTGTCAGATCCCTTTCTCTGACCCCTGGTTTTTGCAGTGTAACAATTGACAGCTTCTAGGAGGGGGAAGAATGTGTTGCGGCGAGGGCACATTCTTCGGAAATTAAATTTAATTCTCATCTATCTCTCCACGGACCCCTGCAATCTGCTCACATACCACTAGGGGTACGCATGCCCCCGGTTGAGGACCAATGTCCTAGGGCATCCATCCATAAGAGCGTATCAGCGTTCCCATGGGCTGCCTCTGACCGGTGACTGACAGAGATAGCAAAACAATGGATAAAATGATGGGATAGGATAGGATGGTGTCCTGGTCTTAACTGTCATTATTCTATGACATCCAAACCTGTGGTTCACCACTTGATCCCTTGACATTCCTTCCCCATTATACAATATCTTGGTTTCCACGGCAACAGCCCAATCATTAGCTTCCTGCTAATGTACATGAATGGGTGTGCGTAAGTCTGCACCACCAGTGGTTGGTAGAAGTCCAGGGTCACCAGCAGGGGTCCCGAACACGGTGCTCCTTTTACGTGTCGTCCACGTACCTGGGCAGACTCCTCCTGGTCAGATACACAAGAGACGGGGTAGGCAACAGGCGGGTAATTCGACAGGAGGGGGTTTGACAATAGGTGGTTAGTCACTGTAACAGGCAAGGGTTCGGCAACAGGCGGGTAGTCAGTGAGACAGGTGAGGGTTTCAGAAATAGGCGGGTAGTCAGTGAGACAGCTGAGGGTTTCAGAAACAGGCAGATAGTTAGTGAGACAGGCGAGGGTTCGGCAACAGGCAGGTAGTAAGTGAGAAGGCGCGTTTGGCAACAGGCGGGTAGTCAGTTAGACGGGCGAGAGTTCGGCAGCAGGTGGATAGTCAGTGAGACGGGGGTGGGTTCGGCAACAGGCAGTTAAACAGACTTCGCACAGGGAGAAGATGCTTAGCGTGAGTGCCGGAACACTATAACTAAGAATCTCAAAAGGTGAAGGACCAAGTATAATGATCTAGGGATTAATTTCTGGAAAACTGTGGTTGATATACTGTGTGCTGATGAGGTAAATTGCCGACAGGTTTGTAGAAAGGAGATAACGCTGACCACCGCTAAGATGCAGAAGACAATATTTTTGAAAAGACTTGTCAGCAAAACACTAAATATAAATATGAGTTTATATTGCTGGGATATCAAAGAACATATTCAAATCATTAAATCATCATTCTGGCATTATGTACAGAGTGTGACGATAATTTAAAGGTAGCCTATTCAAGTTTCCTTTTTACAGAAATTCAGAACCTCTGCCCCTCTTCTTTCAAAAAGCGGCTTTGTTGGGACTCTGAATTCTTATTAGCCAACATACTGAAATTCATGTGTATTTAAGAGGCCGGGAATTAAATGCTGGCAACCAGCACTACTCATTCTTTCTAGATTTAAGTCACACATTTCGGTGCACAATCAAATCTCTCCTTGATCTACTGGACTTGAACATTGACCATATAGTTGGGCTGATTGAAGCAATCCTCAAATGAGGAAGTGAATTAATCACGTAAGAATGTTTGAGAGATTGATCGTAGATTGCTATGATGTTAGGTGATGCCACTGTTAATGTTTGCAAACGTAGCTAATGCTAGATTTTAATGTTAGAATTGTGTCATGTTGAAGAAAAAATGTGTAATACACTATAATTAAAGTATGTATATTCATATTATAAAATATAATAAAGTTACTATTACAGAATTGCATCTCACAAAGCTTTGTTTCGATGCATGGTTTGAAACAATATTAGGGACTTATTATAGATGGTTTCTCATGTGTTCAATTTAATATAAATGAAAATACAAAAAAAGTTACATACAATAACTTTAAATCATATTTATGATTTATGTTTGCTTGTCTTCAATGCTCTTTGTGAATTTTAACAGAACTTATCAAGAAATTTGTTTAGAACCAGCCAATTGCCGAGAAAGGCAAACTCTTAAATACAGTATGTGGGATCACTGTTTCTATCCTGAGGCAGTACTGAAGGTAGTCAGTACAAAGTCATGATTTGAGAACAATTAGATACATGGTTACAGTGACTGGTTGTGCCGCAAAACAATGTTTTTAGTGCTATTTATTCACATGTTGGTGCAGAATAAAGAAATAAAGTGTTTTTAAATGTCTTCAGAATACTTTTACTGCAATACAATCTTTAAAGGTATCAACAAGAATAGCTCTGCTGGTTACAGAGCAAAGCTTAATGACAAGAGAAAGTTGTATGGTTATGTCTCCCAGTTGTTGACAGTGTAGTTCCCAATATAGTACGTTTTTCAGTTCCGAAGATGTCAAGATTATTCAATTCAAAATATAATTCCTTTGTGTTAAAAGTTGTCCACGCATTCGCCGGCTTCTTTGAAAACAAATGCACATGGCTGGCATAGAAGCATAGATAATGTATAGAACGCCAATCATTATTGGGAAAATAAGCCCAGACAGGGCGAACCGGACACCGATGCGAAGCGGAGGTGTCTTTGCCCCCGAAGAGGCTTATTTTAGATAATGACCGGCGACGTTCTATACATTATACCGCTTATTACACAGCTACTTGCCAAAACGAAAAAAATAACTTTCTACAATTTATTTGTTATCAGCATTCGTAGTGTTGAACAGCAGAGGAATAGTCTGCCAAAGACGATGACGTCGCTTAGCAACCGAGTACGCTGGGGTTGATAAGTTACCAGACTACTTGCGGAGTGTTACGAAAGATGGAAAAAAGCCACTTTCCTTGACAGCAGTCAATTGTACTTAGCAACGGTGAATCATCAAATATAATTCACCGCCGGAAGTTGTGAAGGGCCGATGCAAGTAGGGCTTTGCGATATATCAAATATACTCTATATATCTCAGAAATAGCAGTGTGAGATACATACCATTATTATTTCGTAGGTATCGAGTATTTTACGGTCATCTGGGTTTTTTCAAGCGGCAGCCAAGACTTGCCTTGGTTTTGTGTTTAAAACATTCTCTGGTGGCTTTCTCCCTCTCCCTCACACCTCGTGCCCACTGCACCGTCAGTCAAAGGACGTCAGAAGGAGTGGCTGACGGATGGGGGAGGTTTCCAGGGTCGTCAGAGCCCGAGTAGTGTCACAGTGCTTAAATTTGCATACGCAATCTGATTGGACGACGGATCCGTCGCCGCCGAAAAAGTTGACAATTTTTCAACTTTTGGACGGAGCCTTCAGCGCACGGATCCACAATGCATTGCGTGTCCGTCCCCGTTCAAAGTCAATGGGGATCAGTGGGCGGAGGCAGTGGGCACGAAGCGTCACGCAGTAACGTGAGTGAGGGGTAAAAAAAAACATTCACGTCACACACTCACCAACCAATCCCACGCGGTGCGGAAGGGAGGGAACTAATTTTCAAGTTTCTTACGGTTTGCAGCGCTGGCCGGCTCAGTGTAGCATATCGGAGCCTCGCTCTGATTGGTCAAAGTGTACATGAGCAGTGGCAATTTTTTGGTGGGGGCACACAGAGGCAGGGAGAGCAAAGAGATGAGCAGATATTCTTAGAGCACTTCACCTACATATAGCTGACTGACTATTATGACATTTTTGCCAAATATTACAGTAAAAAAATTACCCACCCTAGCTTTAATAGATTTGATTTCCTGTATTCCGGTGCATTTTGGGGGTGGCCACTACCTATTTACCTAGTATTCTTTCAGATTCATAGCCTACATCCTGACTTCAGACCTGCAAACTCCTCAGAGGAAAAAAGGTGACAGTGTCACGGGGGGATTTTTTTTTGATGGTACTATGCAAATGACGCCTCCAGAGCGTGACTTAACAAAACTCAGCATACATTCTCAAAAATCATTGTCAAAACATCCTTGAGGCTTACAAAAAATATTTTATTTTTAGTCTATTTTTAGTCTAGCTGTGCTACATATAATGAGTCCTCCTCATTAAGCTCCCTCATTCTGAAATGGAAAATCACAGGATAAGTTAGCCAATCTTATCGGTCCAAGGACTGATCGGTGTTTCGAGATATACGGCTACTCGAATTCTGAGCTTATTATTATTATATTATATATCAAACTTATACAGAAATTAGCTGTTGGTGTATTAGCCTAGGACAACACTCGCCAGATTGTTTATCTAAATAGCCCTATGTTGTTAGAAATTACTAGGGGTGCAACCAGTAGTCGAGTTGTAAAAAAAAAAGAAGGGGGATGGTGGATATATATATATTTTTTGGAAGCATACATAACCTTATTAATATAGTTTATTAACCTCATGCAATATGCATGGTACGGTTGTTACATGTCAGGTACATGACCTTGACCAAGGCACTTTACAGTAGAACTTTACTGATTACTTGAATTTAAAAGTAACTAAGTTAGATTACAAGTTACTTTATTAGTTACATTTAGCTACGACAACATCCCCTGCC